>QLSR01000432.1:112033-187721 GCA_031780015.1 Citrullus colocynthis | reverse complement strand
AAAAAAAAAAAAAAAAAAAAAAAAAAAAAAAAAAAAAAAACTAAAATAGAGTTGTATTGATGAAGATATGACCAAAACAACATTACCATTTTTGAGCAAAAAGTGTACAATTGCTGACCTTGGATGCGCAATCGCTAACCTCGAGTGTGAGATCACTAAGTTGTCGCTTTTTTATTTTGTTTTGATCATATCTTTATCAACACAACTTCATCTGAGCTAAATGATAGTCATATATTTTTTTTTCTTTTTTTTTATGTTCTTTTCAATCATGCTTATAAATTGAGCAAAATGTTAAAACATATTTACCTTTTAAGTGACCTCACATAATTTAAACTTAGGTCATTTTTTTATGTAATGTTCATGTAACATAAAAAGAGAGACAAATAGGAGAAAACCGAAAAACTAAGGGAGAAGTGAGAAGTGGTTCATTCAAAATTGAGGGTAAAATAGGTATTTCACATCTTTAAAAGATTTAAAAAAAAAAAAAAAAAAAAACCATGTCTTCAAATAGGTGAATTACATAGAATTTTTTGAGTTTGGATTAGTTTGGGCAATAGTTCCTTAAACTTATTCTTAAAAGTTAAAAAATATAAAATTTAAAAAAGTACATTTTGCTCAAAACTGGAGAGAGAGAGAGAATAATTAAGGGAAAGGAGGGAAAATTTAAGGTTCCAAGTAGTTAAAGATTTGGATGAGAAAGGCAATGGAGTAGTGATTGTGAAATACACTGTTTCCCTCTGCCAAATCATTAATATTCGTTTTTTTCTCATATTGTATGTAAATTTCCATTTGGTGATATTGCAACAAACAATAAAAATCTTCATAAACTCTGTACGGATTCAGAGATAAGAGATAGAAAGAAATTATGATATGATTCATACGCTGATGTAGACTGAATCAAATCAAATCTCCCACCTTAAACCACAAAGGATCTCTAAAGATTCTCACAATCATACTCTCTTCTTTCTCTCACTTCGTTTATGTTTCCTACTTTTTACAATCACAATAACGTCAGGTTAGATTGAGATGTATTAATTTCTTATCCTTGCTCATCTCAGGTGAGGACTTTTAATCAGGGTTAGCAAGGGGATTCTTCGTCCCCGCTCCCGTAGGGAAAATTTATCCCATCTCTTCTCTCGTCGCGGGGACAGGGGCCCATTGGGGAAACAGGTTCCCGCTAGTACCCATTCCTTGAGATAAAGTGAGAGTGAGATAGCGAGAGCGAGACAAGGAGTGCGAGCGAGACTGTGAGAGAGAGCGAGATATATATACGGGGGTGGTCAGGCATATATCGGGGTGGAGTCCAGGTCGGGACCAGGGCGAGGATACCCTCCCCCGTCTCCACAGGTTTTTTTGCCAACCCTACTTTTAATTCTTAGTATTAGAGGATAACATATATTTGCCTTATTATTCTTTAATACCAATCGTCTCTAATCTCACATTATTGCATATTTAAGAATGAGAAACATGCCTTCTACTAAAGGAAAAGTCATAGCCCCACCAATAATATTAATTGTATTGCTTTGCCAACTACACCATGTATACCTGGTTAGCTCACTCGAGATAAGTAACTCATTAAGACATATATTCACACTCAAAGGATCAAGGTTTGAATCTCTACCTTTATATGTCGTCAAAGTAAGAAAAAAAAGAAGTTATTTTATGAGTTTAGGTTTAGTTCTTAAACTTTTAAGTTTGTGCCTATTTTTAGTGTTTCAACTTTAAAAAGTGTCTAATGGGTCTATATATGTAGTTATAACTTTAATTTTGTGTTCTCCAATATGTAAATAACTTCTAATTATTTTCTTTTCTAAAATTTAGTTATTAAAAAAACATTCGAGTATAAAAAAAATGAAAATAAAAAAACAACAACTTAATCTTTGTAGTCATTTTGTTTAGTCAAATAAATTAGAAATTTAAAAGAACACGAAAATCATACATAAAGTAAAAATCGTTTGAAGTAGTGAACAAGGTGAGGATTGATTTTGATTAGGATTAGAATGAAATTGGTAAAGGGTCCCTTTATAAATAATAATAATAACAAATAAATAAAGAAAAAAAGAAAAAAAAGAAGGAGATGTAAGTATAAATTCCCAACAACTTACTCATAAATCCATTCATGGTCCTCTCTCATGACTTTCTGTTTCTCAAAAGATCTGACAACCTCGTTTTCGTCTCTTCATTTCTATCCATAATTTTAATTCTCTTTCTTTCTCCACTTCTAATTCATTGCTCTATTTTCATTTCTTTAATTTGTCAAAGCTTCATCCATGGAGGCTTCTTCTTCTTCAATCAAATGGAGCTCTGAAAATGAAAATGGATCTCAACCTCATGTTCTTGCTGTTGATGATAATCTTGTTGATCGTAAACTTGTTGAGAAGTTACTCAAAAACTCCTCTTGTAAAGGTCAACTTCTTCCCCATTTTTATTTACTACTCCTCTAATCATATCTTTCCATTTCATTTACCCTTTCTTCCATCCTTACCTTTTCATTTTATTTATATTTCTACCCAAATTTTTTTTAAACTAAAAACAACAATTTTTTTTTTTTTTTTTTTTTTTTACTAATTCCATGTCTAAATATTTAAAATTTTTAAAAAACTAAGTCAACTAAAACAATTTGTTTTTGTTTTTGAAATTTGACTAAGAATTCAACTCTTCTATTTTAAAAATATCATAATCAAATAAACATGATTTTAAGAAAAAAAAAAACAAAATAATTATTAAATAGAAAACTTATTTTTGAAAAACGGATAATAATTCAATTGATGGTTTAAGAAATATGAAGACGACGAGGTACAATTTTTAAAAACAAAAAACGAAAAACCAAATAGTTACTAAAAGAAAGTTTAGTGTTTAATCATTTTGGTTCCCGAACATATAGGTCAGTTTCATAATATTTTAATCAATTATGCTCATGAAAATATATGTACTAAAATTGTTAAAAGTTTTAAACTAAAAAGATCAAAATGAAAAGTTACATTTTGTTAATTTGTTTTATTTCTATTATTTGCAGTAACGACGGCAGAAAATGGTGTTAGTGCTTTGGAGTTCTTAGGTTTGTTGGATGAACATAATCAACACAGCAACTTAGCATGCTCCAACGTAAGTAATTAATTATTAAAAAAAAAACCATTATTTATTTATTTATTATTTTTTTAATAATTATTAAAAAAGAACAGAAAAAAGAATGTTAAGTTATTTATGGAAAAAAAATGATTAATTAATGCAGAGGTCAAAGGTGAACATGATCATCACAGATTATTGCATGCCAGGAATGTCTGGATATGAACTTCTCAAGAAAATCAAGGTTCTATTTTCTTTTATTATCATTTCTTTCTTTAAATTTTTAAACCCCCAAAAAAACAATAAAAATTAGATACCATTTTCATCCTTTTCAAACCATACTTACTCAATTTCTAATCTTTCTATTTTTTCACGAAATCTTAAATTTTGTTTCTAGTTAATTATTCATTTTTTTTTATAATTTTAATCAAATTTAGTCTTATGAAATTAAATTTTTTTTATTAAAAGTAGTTAAATAATTATAATAAATTTCATTAAAGGACAAATTTTCACAATTTATGAAGAGCAACCTACTAAAGCTATGTTTTTTTTTTTTTTTTTTTTTTTTAAAAGCAACCATAGACTAAATAGTTTGGACTAAATTTACAATTTATTCAAAGTACAAGAACCAATAATTAATTTGGAATGGTAGATGTAAAATTAAATTAAATTGAATGAGCTCTAAATACAAGGTCAATTAGATTTTTTTTCTTCTTTTTTTAAAATCTTTTTTAGAAAAAAGTAAAAAAGAATCTATTATTTATTGCAGAGATCTTCGATGATGAAGGAAGTTCCTGTGGTGGTTGTATCATCGGAAAACGTGCCCACTCGCATCAACAAGTTAGTTTTTCTTTTTCTTTTTCAAAGTAATTAATTTATTTCCTTTTTGGTTCAGTACAAGTTTTGTCTTCAATTTTAGCATTTATCTATTTAGTATGTTTTTAATATATATATATATTTTTTAATTTTTAAAAGAATATTTTTAAGAGAACAAATTTATGAGACAAAAGACATATATTACCAATCAAGCAATTAAGAGTTTGTTGAACTCTTAAAAAAGATGAAAAAAAGAAAAGAAAAGAAAAAGGGTGTATGAGTTTTATCTTTAGCTCTAATTAATAATTTAAAAATCGAAAATTTAATATCTTATTAAGCGGTTTTAAATGTAGAAACTAAATAAGTCGAATTTTCTCTCTATTGTTTCCACATTTTATCTAAAGCACTTTGTTTTTTGGTCAGGTGTTTGAAAGAAGGAGCAGAGATGTTCATGCTGAAACCTTTGAAACAATCTGATGTGGTGAAACTCAAGTGCCAGTTGATGAACTGAGGGTAGTTTTAGATTTATTTTATTTTATTATTATTATTATTTTTTTGGTGTTGAAAGATTTGAAAATGCTTCTTTGATGTTATGCAAGTTTGTTTGTTTAAATTTTCTTTGTTCAATCGAGTTGGGATGCAATAGTAATTTTAATTATTTTGATTTATATATAATTGTCTAATAGATCCATAGCTTCTATATGAATTATAATCATAACTATCACATATTATATATAAAGTTGAATGTTTTGGCCTTTTTTAGTAACGATTTTGTTTTTGAAATTAAAGCGTGTCTTTTTCTCTCATTTTCAATTACGATTTTTACCTTTGTTAAAGAAATATACTTAAATTTTTAATTAAATTTTACAAATAAAAGCAGAGTTTATGAAAACTATTTTTTTTATTTAGCTTTTTAAATTTTAGTTTATTTTAAGAAAATATTTATAGAGAGTGAATAACAAAATATTTATAGAGAGTGAATAACAAAACTTAATTTTTAATAATAAAAAACTAGAACAATGGAGATAAATTTAAAAGTACTATGAAAAAACATAATATTGAAAATTTATGGATGCATTAAATACTTTTAAAATCTTAAAGAGTTATTTGGTATGTAATCTTAAAATGCACAAACAAGTTTATAATTCAATCAAATAATTTAAAGTAGACATATATTAAAGGAAAAAATAAATTAGGATAACGAAATTGTAGAATGATAAATTCAAGATTTATTATTTCTCTCTCTCTCTGTCTCTTTTTAAATGTTCAAAATTTTGAATGGGGTATTAAAAGATAGAAACTTTCCTAAACTTTATAAATTATACAATACCAATGCGCATTCTTAAAATAAAAATAAATGAAAAAAATTTGTTATTAATCAAAATATTTTCATTTGGAAATTAAAGGCATAATATATTCTTGAAAGATTATAGACATAACTTCACATAATAAAATTCAAGAAAAAAGTTTTTAACAATGTGGAGGTAAAAATTTAGACATATAACGACTTCAAACGAAGGAATAGACGTCATAATTTATGTATATGAAAAATAGAGGAAATTATAAACTTTTATAATAATCTTATACCATGATATAAAAAGATTAAACGTAATCGATGTAGTTACGGATTTGCAATATTCTTAGCCAAAATTCCGATGATAATGCATGAAAAACATGACATAAATCTCTATGGTTCATTTGACATGAATTCATTTACTTTCAAATATGAGTCAATTCTATTCTAATCTGTTAATTAAACTATTGCAAATTTAGTATCTTAAACTTTTTATGTTTGTATCTATTCGATTCTTAATTTTTAAATAGTGTTTATAGTCCGTCGGTTATTAGGTCCTTAACTTTTAATTTTGGGTCTAACATGTTATTAAACTATTCGATTTTTTTTTTTTTTTTTTTTTTTTTTTTTTTATTTTTTTTTTTTTCCTTTTTTTTTTTTTTTTTTTTTTTTTTTTTTTATTTTTTTTTTTTTCCTTTTTTTTTTTTTTTTTTTTTTTTTTTTTTTATTTTTTTTTTTTTCCTTTTTTTTTTTTTTTTTTTTTTTTTTTTTTTATTTTTTTTTTTTTCCTTTTTTTTTTTTTTTTTTTTTTTTTTTTTTTATTTTTTTTTTTTTCCTTTTTTTTTTTTTTTTTTTTTTTTTTTTTTTATTTTTTTTTTTTTCCTTTTTTTTTTTTTTTTTTTTTTTTTTTTTTTATTTTTTTTTTTTTCCTTTTTTTTTTTTTTTTTTTTTTTTTTTTTTTAAAGTTATTAACCTACAAAGTACAAAATGGAAAGTTTAGAGCCTTAAATCAATAATATAATAATAACAATTATTATTATTATTATTTAATATATCAAAGTTCAAATTTTATTTGACATTTTTAAAATTAAGGCTTATTCGACACAAAAACTTGTTGACTATTTTTAGAGCGGAACAAATGGAAAAGTTAAGTAATTAAAGTTGTAATTTAGACTTCCATTTGTAGAAACTATATAAACAAAAAGAAGTAAGATAATTATGGAATATTTGTGAATATATGTGTTAAAAGAGTTGTACTGCCAAGTCTGCTGTCTACATGTGAAGAAGATAAGGAAATAGATTGTGGAGTTAATGGTTTCAGAAGATCTTGAAGTCGAGAATCTTACAACAAAGATTTCTACCAAATTTGAACAAACAATAAATAGCGACAAGGAACTTTACGTACTTTGTATTCCATTTTTGCACTAAGAGAGGAGTTGTTGCTGGTTTATAGTGTCTACCCCAAAATGTTATATTTATATTTGGACAATATTATGTCACATGTTAGCTTATATGGATTTGAATTTACGGCATATTAGGGGCCATTTAGGTGTAAAAAAATTTGTTGTATCGATGATGGATTCTTGATGCAAGTAGTTTTGTTATTAGAGTTTGTTTATGTCGACCTAATTGGTTAGTGTTAGGAGGTAATCGATGTTGAGTAACGCACGATGTTAGATACGTTAATATGATAAAATTGGTTGCATCGACAAGATGGCCATAAAAAACTAGATGTTAGAGCAATAGAACTCAAGTGTGGTCCACGTCAACTCTGGTCAACCCGGGTGGCATGAGAAAAATGTGGGCCTGGGTTGACGCAGGAAAAACCTTTAACAAAATACATATGGGCCTCATATGCCCATGTCCATTCCTAAAACCAAAGCCTTGAACCAAACGTCGGTCTCAAATGCCCAATCTCATTCTACCTTCCAAAAACCTCTCGTCATGTCGATCTTGGAGTGAGAAGATGAGATGAGTTGAAATATGAACTCTAACTCAATGTTTATGAGATCAATTTTATATGTCACCGACATTCTATACCAACGCCACTAACTTTGGCGATTACCTTCAACAACTGACTCTGCCAACTGTTGCCTGTGGCCAACTCAAGTAACATCCAACTATTACTGTTGACGGCTACTTTGACGACCTCCAATGGCGCCCACTCCACCAACTCCAACAACCTTTATTTTAAATTATGACTATTACAAATTTGGGTTTTGTTGACACACGAATTTTTTGTTTTGTTGACGCTCGCGACATAAAATCGTCAATAAAACCTTAATTCAAAACTTAAAAATAACTATTAATTTAAAAATACATATAAAACGTCAATAAATGTCAATAAAAACACCTTTGTTGATGCAAAAGCTCGTAAGTTTCATCAAAATGTTGAATTCTTGGTTTTTTGATTAGTTCATAATATTTTATAGTCATTTTTTTTATAGTAATTGAACATTAATAAAATCACTTTTATCATGTAAGAAATCAAGCAAACTTATATGTAAAAATACTTTTGAGAAAAAAATTGTTAGATACATAAGTGTTTTTATTTTAATTCTTTTTTATAAAAAAATGTTAAAAAAAATGACTTAACTAGAAACGTCATTTGCACAAGTTTATAAAATGTTTGCTTAAATTTAAAAAAAATTGAAATGCATGATCCAAAAGTAAACCTTAAACTCCATTTCTTAAAACTCCTAACAATACATATGTGCTTTAAAAACAATAAAATAAAGTGCAAGATATAGTTTATTAAAAAAAATATGTAAAATTATCGAAAAAAAATTGTTTCCAAACAAAAATAATCATCATAAAAATAGATTATTTATGTTAGAAAAAAAAGCACCAGATACTCTTGACATATATACTCAACACCCCAAAATACTCAAACCACAACTTCACAAACATATGGACTAAACTCAGCACGCTAAGCAAGCACTGAGTAGTTTAAGCACAATCTAAAGTTTTAGTGTATTAAAGTATTTTGTATTCCAATGATCAAATTGTAAGAGGAAAGAATAATAATGAGAATAAAATAAAATTATTGGTGATCATCTTACAACTGACTATCTTATTTACAACCAACACTCCCCCTTAAGTTGGTATGAATATATCTTTCATTTTTAGCTTGGATGTCATTCTATTGAACTGTACTTTTGGTAGTTCTTTACTCAACTGATACATGTTATGAAATACATGTTTTGTGACTATATTTTGACACTTTTCCTTAGTGAAAGTGGTCATTTTTATGTTAATTTCCACCAAATTGTGGTTTGAATAGATAAATTGGTCAAGCATATGTTATTTGGATACCTGAAGTGTGTTTTTACTAGTTTGAGCTGATTGTATGAGTTCTTACAAGGATTTTTGATTGTTTTGGAGATTTTATCTTTGATGCACTTGCATTGCCAAAATTTGATGCGATCGCATTGAAACCTTAGTTTCTAGAAGTTGTGCCCAGCCATCCAAAGTTGCAAAATACTTGGTCTCCAGCCGTTCTTTAGTGCCATAATTGAATGAGAAGCACTATGAATGTGACAATCAACCCTTCTTCAACCAATTGAAGCCTATAAAAAGGAGGGAAGCTCTCTCTTCAAGATTATTACCGAAGTTTAAACCTTTCAAGGAGAAATCTCACCCAATTAGTTAGAAGATTCTTCAAGAATGAAAGTTCCTCTAAAGAACTTAGTATTAAGACTTCCTTACCCACGAGAATGAGTGTAGTGAGAGATAGGACCCACGAGAACGAGTGTAGTGAGAGATATGATTCATGCTTGAGAAAGGAGAATCTGACCTAGGAGCCTAAGAGTGCTAGAGATTGTCCAAGGAGTTTATTGTCTGTATTTCCAGCACATATTTACTTTCTTTATACTTCTTGTTAGTCTTTATTCTTTAAACATTCACATTACAATTATGGTTATTGAATTAATAAGATCCATTCATTCTTTCTTAATCACGAGCTAAATTCTCTAAGGGGTTCAACTATGTGAATACCCTAGGGTCTTATGGCTTGAGCCAATTTCAAAGTTTCATATATACTTCATGTACTTACACATTTCCTTTGTTGATTTTATGGATATAAAAATTGTTAAATTAAATTGGCCACTTAATTTAGCAATTTAGTAGAGCTTAATGCTGAGAAGATTAGGATATAAACTGATTTTACAAAGGAATATGGGGCTAAGAGCCTAGAAAAGGAATTGTCATGCATCCTAAGAAATAAGGTGCACCATATGATAAAGAATTGACATTAAATCCATCTAAAATTTAGCTAACCATAGAAATATAGACTTAGCTACTTAGGCTCCTACTTGATACAATACCGAATAGGATAAGTTTTCTGTCCACGAGTAAGTCACTGTCTAGGCATGATGTGACCGCTTAGCTCAAGACATAGTGCCTCTATGGTTGAAATATAATTGCATCATTGTTATTATCGTTGCTTGTCTATTGTTTTTATTAATATTCAATTTAAAGATCCTTTATTCTACATTGGTTACTCTTGGTCACATTGATTACATTGTTTCAAAAGAATCCAAATCAAAACTAGTCTCGTGGAATTTAACACTTGGAATACTCTAAGATTTATAACTTCAGTGTATGCTTGCACTTAGAAAATATTTATTCTCATTATTATCACTCATATAGAATCGCCTGATCATCAAAACATCAACAATTTGTTATGTATTAGGAAGATGATACATGCCATGAAATGCATGTTTTTTACCTTTATTTTCATACAATCACTAATGAAATTGGACTCTTGCATGTGTTTTCCCCTAAATTTTAGCCTAAAGTAATAATACGAGCTTATGAGTATTATTTGCTGATTTTGAGGAGATTTGGTGAATTTTGGCAAGTCATCTTGACTAGTTTGGAGATCCTTGTTCAATGTGGCCGCGTCGCTATGTTACCGTGGTCGCATCAAGGAGCCCTAATTTTTCAGATTCGTGCCTGTTGTTACGATGCAATGCAGATCTGAAGTGCAAAACTTGTTAATGCGTCTATCTATTATTATTAAGCTTCCTATGCGTTTAATATACTATGCGTCTTACTTATGCTTAATGCTATACATTGGTGATCTGTCAAGTTTTCCTATCCCTTACCCAAGTATAAGCAAAAGAATAGGTTTTCTCGGTGAGTCCGAGGTCGAACACAGGGATTATGTTGATTCTTTATTTAAGTGGATTATATGTGTTGTAGTGGTAACCAAGAATAATTTGAGAGAGGTGTTTGTTTCTAATCTAAAGAAAGCGATAACATGTACACTAAACTAAAATGTAGAAGATGAAAATGCATGCGACACAACAAAGTTAGCTAGGTGAATTTAATGAATGGGTAAAAACAGGGTTAGGGTTGGTTAACATCTAACATTAGAAACGCATGGTGATAGTCTATTCATACTTGTGACTCTTCTCCCGGTTGTCAGCCGCTATGCGTTATATATCTATAATGCATAGGAGAGTGTTAAGTGCCCAGGTTGTTCCTATGTCTAGGCAACACTACTTAGCCTTGTCAATTGAGTTCCATAATCACTTATCCTCTCGAGCAGTCTGATTATTACTACTTATATCGATTAGCTAGATGGACATAAGCATCAGCTTAAAATTACAATTGACAAGATCCAATAGTTACACTATGGTTCTTATTTAGATGCTAACGCAACCCTTACCCCGTGATAGATTAGTTACTCATGGATTCAAAGTAAAAAGCGAACAATGTAGAGAAATGAGTAGACATGAAAGAAATATAGATTGATGAACGGAATACAACTTTAGATAGCTCAAATGTCTTGACACAAATCTAAAATCAAACTAGAAAAACAAGATAGAAAGCAGGAAAAGGGCGTCAATGTCTTGAGTCGCCGGGATGGAAGCGTGAGGTTCTGCTGTGAAGTGATCAGGTGGAGGGAAGACTCTTTTCTCTCGAGCTATTCGTCTTCGGTTGTGTTCTGGAGAGACCTCTACTGTCACTTAGGAATTCTTCCGAGAATGAACAACCCTTTCTCATCTTGCAGGACTGCCTTTTTTATAGATGTTGCGTTCGCAATCAATGGAAAATCTGCTTGATTGGCGACGAAGTTGATATCATGCGTCCATCTCGCCTAATTGCGTAATTCTCGGGTTAATTTAGATCCACCACTTTAGCCACATATTATGTATGTCAATCTTCCGACAATCTCTCAAGATTATGATCTGATTTTCCGCTCCTTGCGTTTTTGATAATTACGCGTTCATGGAGAAGTTTGGCGGATGTCAACGCGTCATAGGTTGCTAACACACAGTCTTGCGTTAAGAGGTAGTCAACTCATCGTTTGCATTCCTGCGTTAAAACATGTTTTAGGCTCAAAAAGTGGTAAAATTATTATCTTCATAAAAGTACAAGAGTAGAATGCATAGGAAGATTTATTAGTAAAATTTAGCTTAAACTACCGCATGCTTCTCTATTTAATCTCTATTTTTCTAAGAAAAAAGCTATAATAACTTGTATTTCTACAAGTTATCACACCCCCAAACTTAGATAAATGCTTGTCCTCAAGCATAACTTCTATCTAAGAAACTTCAATCATCCCCAAAGTTTATCAACGCATTGACTAGTCTCTCAGAATGCTATACTCAATCAGTTACCCGTTGGTTATATTACTTCTGTACCTCTATATTCTTTTCTTTAGAAAGTGTCTAATTCGTATGCGGCAAGCTTTCTTTTCAAAATTCTTTACTCATTATTCACAAAATTTTTGTCTCTTCTTTTAATATTGAATCTGAAAAGATGAAGATATAAAGTTCCTTTTTCTTTCATTTGTTTTATTGTTTATAAGTAACCTTGCGTCGAGTAGGGTTACTTACCTTCGTTCTGACATACCAACCATGGGGTGCATAGAGGCAGCCAACTATGAGCAAGTACCCTTCTTGACTAAACTCTTATCTAAGTGTGGTTTCCTCACTAGACATTGGAGTTTGTTATTTTATCTATGCGTTGCTGATTACGATTACTCACATGAAGGCGGCCAACTACGGGCAGGTGTCGTTTTCAGCTAAACTCTTAACAAGATGACTATATTAGTCTTGTCAGCGGAGTTTTGCATTTAAAAGTTTTTATTTATTTATGATATATATATATATATATATATATATATATATATATATATATATATTGTTTTAGTATTAGAAGAAATAAGTTTCTCATATTTTTATCTTTGACAATTCAAACCTCTTCCACCCTCAAACTTGAGAGTAACAAGGTCCTCATTGCTTAAATTATAAACAAAGATGATGTTGCAAAATTTTGTAAAAGAGGTTTGAATTGGCCGCTTGCATATATGCAAAGTAGGTTTGCGTTTCTAAGGAATAGTATGCAGACGCATTGAAAGTAATCTAACTTAAGCGTGCAAAAAATGTAAGCATGATGATCATCACAGTGACTAACTTTTCAACACAAGGATAAAAGTTGGGAATAATTATATACGTACTTAGAATGAATTTACAACAAGGGACAATGCAAAGAGGTAATTAGAAACTTAATGCGATGGAGAAATTTTCATTCTATTAATTCTTTTCCACAAACGCATACATTTTATTGAAGATAAATACAAGGAAAGCTGTAAAGAAGATACAACTCTGACTACACCCCAAAATTTTAATTATCTGACTTGTCTTCATCAGGTTTGCGTTTCTGCTCAGGTGCAGGGCGTTGCGGCATTGGGTAGATAAGTGGATGTTGTAGGCGTTCAGGAATGTTAGGGGGTGGGACTTCCGGTCGAATTGAAAATAGTTGATGAATGTAATTCAATGTGAAGTGAAACTGCTTCGTCTGCCGGCATGCTAACATATTCATTGAATGCATCATTGGACGCAAGATTGATTGTTGCAGGTATGTTTTCACTATCTCCTAGTCGAGGTCTAGTTGGGCTTCTTGAGGTTGAGGCTGCGATTGTGGTTGATGAGGGTTTGGCTGGAGGTGAGAGGTTGATGGAGTTTCATCAAACGCAGGTGATGATGGACGCATAGTAGTTGCGCCAATATCTCCATAGTGTGAGTCATCAACTCTTATTGAGGAGGTTAGGGAGATAGGTTTTGTGGAAGGTTGAAGTTGATGGGGTTCTGGGCGATGCGTCTTAGGAGGAGGTGGAGTTGGTTCTCTTCTGGTTATTGGAAGTGGGGGTGAAGGACTTGAGGAAGGGGAGGGTCTAATGGTGGCATCAGACTTGCCACAGTCTTGGGTTTCTGTTTAGATGACTTCCCCTTCTTCTGCATTTCCGGCTTCGGAAGCGACACTTTAGTTGATTGAGTGGGTGATGAGGTCTTTTGGTGGCCTTATCAGGCTCTGGCAGATGTTGCGATCCTCTCATCAACCAACGCAGAGTCTTATGGGTGATTACCCCATTGACTTCAATCATCTTCTCTGCATCTAACACTTCTGTCGGCCCTCTGATGGCAGCATCGGTGCATAGGTTCATGATAAGTGTGGCGAAAAAGAGCTGGCCTCTTGGTTTGTTGAAGACCCCTCTTATCTGCATCGCAATTATGCGTCCGACATCAAGGGGAATGTGACACATAACGCAATAAGCTGCCATTACCCGGTCCCTTGACACTATTCTATCATGCGTCGTCGGGATTAGCCGCTTCTTCACTAAGTATACCCACAGGTTGGCCTTTGGCTGTAGGCTGTTAGCAGGCAAAGTTTTAATGCTTGTGGGTGATACGTCCCACTTTGCCCCAGGCTTTGCCAATACGCGAACTGCGTCTTCCATTAACTCCGGTGGAGTTGATTTTATTTTGTTTTCTTCCGCATCCGCGTTGTCCCTCAACTTATATATAGCATTTATTTCCCTTGCGTTGAATGGGACCTCATTTTCTTCAACTACTACCACGTCCTCCTCTTCGTCAACGTGTCTGTTATAAAAGCTGCGGACTAAGTCAGGTTGGATCCAAGGAGTGTTGGAACAGAAATTTCTCCAACCGTGGTAGTCGATGATTTCAGTGATGTACGGTGGCAATGGGGCTTCTTCAAGGAAAAATCCCACCTCCATTAGTAAATTAGGGAAAGCCCTGCGTCTCCCTTTTCCCTCATTCTTTGGCGACGCATCCTCCACCTTCTTTTTTCCTTTGGCCTTAGCAGGTATTTTATCCACGGTCTTTTTCTTACTCTTGGCCATTTCAGTTGGAACGTCAGTTACTTTCTCCTTTCCTTTGTGTTTCTCGTGGTGAATGCCTGGGAGTTTGGTGACTGACTCCTTTTTTTCTTTCTTTTTCTTCTTTTTCAAGGTGCTAACACCTTGCTCTTCTAACGCATCCTCCCCTCTGCGTTCCTTCCGTGTAAGCGAGTGGTGCCTACTTTTCTTTTTCTTTTTCTTCTTGCCCTCCCTATCTTCTTGGGCATTTTTTCGTGCAGCCAGCTCCTCATCTTCTTCTATTTGCAGATCTCTCTCAAGCTCCTCAGTTGCCTTTTCTATTCTTTCTTCTTCCCTCATTTCCTCCTCTAATGCCATAGCAGCTTCGTTAATTTGAGGATCAGGGAGGCTTTGCGTTTCCCTTTCTTTCTCAAGTCACACTACCCTGCGCACCTTTTTGCTGGACAATGCGTCCTTAGCAATTTTCTCCGCTCTTTTTCTGAGGGCCCTGAGCTTTTTCCTCAACTTGGCCCTTTTTTTCTTCATCTTTTCTGCCAGCCGATCAAAGGATGTTGCCGCAATCGGGGACTTAGGACCGTCTCCTTCCTCTGCGTTTTTCGGCTATTCATCCTTGGCAGTTTCTTCTGATACCCTTTTTCTCTTCCTTATCAGGAGTACCACTTCTTCTTCTTCTTCTCTTCTTCTCTTGGCCTCTGTGGCCATCATAACCTTTTTGATAGGTCCTTCATTGGAGTCCAGGGTCGTCTCCTCAGGACTGATAGACGCAGAGGCTAACCCATGCGTTTTCACTGGCTCGCCTACGATCTCCTTGCTGTAGGCGGCGTCTCTTTCCTCTAGTCCTCTTTTATCGGTGAAGGTGATTCTCGTCTTGCGTCTGAAACGCATGCTTCAAACAGGTCCCACAGGCCGCTGAGAATGTGTGCTATCCATTCGTTTGGGGAACGCGCAGAGTTCACTTCCCCTTCTTCGACAACCACATTCTCTTCTACTCCTCCCCCCACTTCATCAGTCCCTCTTGTGCTGAGGTGTCTTAATGAAGGCAAATGCTGGTTGACCTCCCCGTCATCCTCCCTCGCCTTTGTGTCTCTTTCCTTTTGAGCAATCCTCTCGAGGATATCGTCAAAGACATTTCGCTTGTCTTTGCTGCGGATTTCACTGCTTCCATACAGTGTGCTAGCTTCATTGCGAACCGTTCCAGGACCCGGTTGCTCGGCTTCGGAGTTTTTCGTGCTTAGATGTTGGTTTCCGGCATTGAAGTTTGCGGCAGAAAACTCCTTTAACACTCTTCATTCTGTGCTTTAGGATACAGGACTTGACTTGGCTTTTGGGTTTTGGAGTGGGTGTCGGGTCGATTCGACTCAAGGGTTGAACGTTCAAGACTTTCACACAGTCGTTTGAGTCAAGATCAACTACTGGTGGACGGACTGGAGGTCTAACAAATGGTCGGAAAATGGGGTGATAGGCCGTCTTTGGGCACTAGTCCTGATCGTGATGCCGAAAAATTTGGGATAAATTGAGGGCTGGGGTTTGGAGGTCTAGGGCGGACCAGAGAAGTGAAAGGCCTCACAGGTCGGGTGGAAAAGAAAAATGGAGCTCGAGGGTTAGGAAATACCTCGGGGACTGGGCACGGTTCGGATGAAGAAGAAGATGGGGTCAAATATTGAGTATTGTAGGAAGATATTGGGGAAACATCGGCGAAATGTTCTTGATTTTGGGAGTCTGATTGGCTAGACATAGACAGAAGTGCGAAGAATGCAAATCGCCGGAGGTTTGAGAGATGAAAGAGTTCTGAAAATGGTAAATGGAAAATCGAATCGCATTAATAAAGGGCTAATTAAACCGTCGGCAATAAATGTAGATACGCGATCTCCGAAATCCCACTGATCTAGGCAAATTTATTGAGCCGCACACCCATCAAGTGTGATGGGCGGCTAGTGATGCAAATAAGCACTCAAATACTTCTGGGAAAACGCATCGACTCAAAAAAGCATGTGTTCCCCAGTTTGCTCTTTCTTAAACGCATTCCTTTAATTGATAAACGCATATTGATGAACGCATGGTTCTCAGTCACTTATGCGTTGGACGCAACATTGAAGCTCGACGCATAATTCCATGCTTATTTAATTTACACTACTCCTAAAACTGAATTCAAAGAATGAGAATTAAATACTAAAAACAAAGTAAAAAGAAAATACGCAAGAGTAAGAGAAAGCGTCCCTGGAAAAGTAGGCGTTCAGCAACACAGAACCTTTCAATGCAGGCTCAGTTATGTTTGCGCGAGGTCATTGGAGCCTTTATCGCATTCAGGGTTCAACGCAGAGGAGACAATGAATTGTAGTATAACCTCCCTCAAATGAGCGTACTTGAGATGCGTTGGTCTGGTTTCTAGCTCATGCGGTTGAGGGCTCTTCCAAATACGGCTCGATCTTTGCCGTGAATCTGTTGCTCAGGTTTGATTGCTCTATTATACGATCGGAGAGTAGTTTAATTTGATCCTCTTCACCATCTTCACCGTCCTCGAGGATTTCATCTTTCAACACCACGTTCACAGGTCTTATCTTTTCATTGGTGTCTGCGATTATCTGACAAGATCGGAAATGATCAGGATCTTTCAATGCGTTAACTACATTAAATTTTACCTGATCACCCACGCGAGGCATTGATAATTCTTCTTAGATGTCAATCAGGACGCGTCCAGAAGTGGTATTTTCATATACAAATGCAGGTTTTGCCTGCGTTGCTTTTTCTCTTCGCTCTATATTTTCCTTTTCTTATGGTCTGGTGAAAGATGATGGATGTTGGATATTATGCGTGGTACTCTCCATCTGTTGACTTGTTGTTGGAGCATTTACGGGTTGCAAGTTTCCCTGCGTCCCCTTATTTTGAGCTGTGGGATTAATTTTCCCACTCAACAACGTCTCACCTTACCATTGTTCTTCTAAGTTCCCTTTTGGAACTTCGGTCATACTTAGCACTGCTTCTTGCGTTTCATTTTTGAGCGCCTCTGCAATTTGACTCAATTGAGCTTCTAAATTTCTGATTGTAGTGGCTTGATTCAGGAGCCTCGCTTCATTTTTATTGATCTATTTTTGTAAAAGCGATTCCATGGAAGATGATGAGGATGATGCGTCTGCTTGCGGATCCCTCAGATACTGATGATACTGGCCTTGATTTCCTTGGTTGAACCAGGAGGGTTGCCTCTCTGCGGCTGCTTCTTAGCCCTCTGCATTTGTTGTTGATTTCCACCCCATCCAAAGTTAAGGTGGTTCCTCCAACCTGAATTGTACGTCTCACCATAGGGGTTGTTTTGAACATCGCAGATTGACTAGGTGTTGTAGGGACACATGTCGTACAAGTGCCCCGCACCACATTGCATGCAACTTACAAACGCTGTTGGATTCACTACGTTCATCGCGTTCATCGCAGCAACTGATCCACCTTCATTATTCAAGGCTGTCTTCAACAGAGACGTCATGGTCATCATTTGCGCTGAGAGATTGGTGGTAGCATCAGCTTCAAGCAATCCAGCTTGCGTTTGCCTTCTATAGGTGGAGCGAAATCCATATCCGTCGTCCATTCACTCATTAGTATTCCACGAAATTTTGTCGAGAATATCTATGGCTTGTCAGTAGGTCGTATCCAATAATCCTCCTGCTTATGCAGGCAATTCCCAACTAGCCGTTTGAATCAGGTCCAAGCTACGATTGGTCCTTCTTCGATTCTGCCTTGTTCTTCGTTTGAAGGTCCTCTCAATCTTAGGGTAAATATTGAGCTAAGGAATGCTCCCGTTGCTCAAATACTGTTTGGAGCTTCTAACAGAGGAAAAACTCACAATACTCCTTTAACTGAGGAATCCTACAACACAATAATCCAAACAAAAAAAAATTGAATCAATGCAATAATTCCCGGGCAACGGCGCCAAAAACTTGTTGCGATGCATTGCAGATCTGAAGTGCAAAACTTGTTACTGCGTCAATCTATTATTATTAAGCTTCCTATGCGTTTAATATACTGTGCGTCTTACTTATTCTTAATGCTATACGTTGGTGATCTGTCAAGTTTTCCTATCCCTTACCCAAGTATAAGCAAATGAATAGGTTTTCTCGGTGAGTCCGAGGTCGAACACAGGGATTATGTTGATTCTTTATTTAAGTGGATTAATGCGTTGTAGTGGTAACCAAGAATAATTTGAGAGAGGTGTTTGTTTCTAATCTAAAGAAAGCAATAACATGTACACTAAACTAAAATGTGGAAGATGAAAATGCATGCGACACAGCAAAGTCAGATAGGTGAATTTAATGAATGGGTAAAAATAGGGTTAGGGTTGGTTAACATCTAACATTAGAAACGCATGGTGATAGTCTATTCATACTTGCGACTCTTCTCCCAATTGTCAGCCCTTATGCGTTATATGTCTATAATGCATAGGAGAGTGTTAAGTGCCAAGGTTGTTCCTATGTCTAGGCAATACTACTTAGCCTTGTCAATTGAGTTCCACAATCACTTACCCTCTCGAGCAGTCTGATTATTACTACTTATATCGATTAGCTAGATGGACATAAGCATCGGATTAAGATTACAATTGACAAGATCCAATAGTTACACTATGGTTCTTATTTAGATGCTAACGCAACCCTTACCCCGTGATAGATTAGTTACTCATGGATTCAAAGTAAAAAGCGAACAATGTAGAGAAATGAGTAGACATGGAAGAAATATAGATTGATGAACGGAATACAACTTTAGATAGCTCAATGTCTTGACACAAATCTAAAATCAAACTAGAAAAACAAGATAGAAAGCAGGAAAAGGGCGTCAATGTCTTGAGTTGCCGGGATGGAAGCGTGAGGTTCTGCTGTGAAGTGGTCAGGCGGAGGGAAGACACTTCTCTCTCGAGCTATTCGTCTCCAGTTGTGTTCTGGAGAGAACTCTACTGTCACTTAGGAATTCTTCTGAGAATGAACAACCCTTTTTCATCTTGCAGGATTGCCCTCTTATAGATGTTGCCTTCGCAATCAATGGCAAATCTGCTTGATTGGCAGCAAAATTTATATCATGCGTCCATCTCGCTTAATTGCGTAATTCTCGGGTCAATTTAGATCCACCACTTCAGCCACAGATTATGTATATCAATCTTCCAACAATCTCTCAAGATTATGATCTGATTTTCCGCTCCTTGCGTTTTTTATAATTATGCGTTCATGGAGAAGTTTGGCGGATGTCAACGCGTCATAGGTTGCTAACGCACAGTCTTGCGTTAAGAGGTAGTCAACTCATCTTTTGCATTCCTGCGTTAAAACATGCATTTTAGGCTAAAAAGTGGTAAAATTATTATCTTCATAAAAATACAAGAGTAGAACGCATAGAAAGATTTATTAGTAGAATTTAGCTTAAAGTACCGCATGCTTCTCTATTTAATCTCTATTTTTTTAAGAAAAAGGCTATAATAACTTGTATTTCTACAAGTTATCAGTGCCCAATCCACTTAGACTGCTATTTTTCTATCAGAAGCTACTGTTCAACGCCTAAAATGCTGGGTAATCATTTAGACCATGATTTTAGGGCATTCCTCAACTGATTTGGGCCTATGAAAGATAGGAAGATCCTCATCTCAAGTCATTTTTGAGTTGTATTCCCAGCACCTTCAATTAATTTATTTTCAAACACATCTTGTAGCTATGATTTCTGATTTAATCAAGTTCATTATTTTATCATAAATAAGCTAAATCTTCCTAGGGGTTCAACAATGTGGATGCCCTAAAGTTGTTATGGCTTAAGCAATGTTGCACTTCATACACTTTTTTTTACACATTCTCTTTGTTGATTTTAAGATAAAATTGGTAAGTTAAACTGACCATTAATTTAGCAATCTAGTGGAGCTCTAATGCTGAGAAGGTTAGGGTTTAAACTGATGTCAAAAAGAGATATGGGATTTCGAGCCTAGAAATAAGACTGTCACGTCACCTTAATAGGATAAAAAAACTAAACTTGAATTGATCTAAGATCCAGCCAACCATGGAAACGTTAGACATTAGCTGCTTAGACCTCCTAAAGGAACTTGACATAAGACCGAATAGGAGTAGTTTTCTATTCATGCGTAACTCACTATTTTGATATGATGCGACTGCATCACTTAAGGCATAATATCCAAAAGGTCAAAACATTGTTAGCCCTGTTTATCTATCATTGTTTACTGCTTTTACTTTACTTTTATGCATTCTCGAAACAAACTTCTTTTATTGGTTACCTTGGTTCATTGGTCTTAAGTCATAATCATCTTAAAAGTCAATCTAGTCCTGTGGGACTCAATACTAAGAATTCTCCAAGATTATTACTTCATAAATAGTGTATACTTGCACTTAGACCATATTTATTCTCATCTATATTTTTATCGCACATACACATTTGATCAATGAAAAGATACGAAATACAAATCACAGTTTCAAGTTTCTCCTTTATGAAGTATTTATCGATTTCAATATGCTTTGTTCTATCATGTAGAACTGGGTTATGGGCTATAGAGATAGCATCTTTGTTGTCACATTATACATGTATAGGGTTATCGGTATATTAGCATGCATAGCAAGATAAAACCACACCAAAGTACGAAGTATGCTTCCCACCCCAAACTTAGAAAGATGCATTGTCTACAATGCATAAAAGAATATAACAATCACTTGGAGAAAGTGATACAAGCCTGAGAGCGTACGGGAGTCCACCAAACAGGTTGACGGAATGAGTATTTTGTGTTACAAAAAGGATCTTGTAAAAGAGACTTGAAAAATATTAGAACTATCATGGAAGCCAACATAAAAAAAATAAAAGAAAGAAACTAACTTAAATGAAAATAAGCAAGTAAAACTTGGGTTGCCTCCCAAGAAGCGCTAGGTTTAACGTCTCAAGCTAAACGACAAGGGAGAATTTTTATCAATGTAACCTACAAAGTCTTATAGGCTTACCCTTTTCTCATGGGCACCTAACAGTAGGAAATTATTTTGTTTTTTTTTTCAAATTTGGAAATTCAAAAGACTCAAAATTAGAAAAATGAGAAAAATCTTTACAAGGCTCATGATATATAAGGAAAGAATTAACAAGAATAAGAGGTTTTTTAGGGATAAAGAATGTGGCTTTTCAACCCCAAACTTTATCTCTTGAATATCATCCTCAACATCAAGCGTAATATCTTTTTCATTCCTACAAATTTATTCCATGGTTGATTCTACTTGACAAGGCTCATAAAGAGAGAAGACTCAACAATGAAAAGACTCTCTAGAGATGGTACACTAGGTTCATGGAATTGAATCCCGACGGAAGCGTATGATCACGTTCTTTGATTTATTGAAAGAATTAAAAATACAAAAAGTAGAAAAAAAAAGGTTAAGCATCATACCTTTGTCAATCTATAATTCTTGAACCGATAGTCTTCTACTTGTAGTTTTCTTTTTCCAAGAGATCTTCCTTGCTATGACTCCGGCAAGGATCCCATTTGTGAGAACCGCTTCTTTGAAAGAATAGGAAAAACAATTTTCTTATAATTTTTCTAAGAAAATTGGGAGAATTAGTAGAGGAAGATTTTTAGAGCAATCGTAGAGATTATTCTCTTAGAGGTGTGTTCTATGAATGCTCGCAAGGGCCCTTTTTATAGAACTCTGTGGGTTATTCCTAATGCTATTAGGATAAACATCTATAGAGATTTTAAATCAAATATTTACTAATATCTAATATTAATAAATATCTACCCAAATAATATATCATATTAAATGGTTTAAAATATTTAAATCTTATTTAAATATTTATTGTCTACATACTATTTTATTTGGATCTCATCTAAAATAAATAATTAATTATTTGAATCCAATTCAAATCAATTAATTAATTCTCCCTCTATTTATTTTCTACAGAATCTTTAATTTGGATCTCATCCAAATTAAATAATTAATTATTTGAATCCAATTCAAATTAATTAATTAATTCTTACTCTATTTATTTTATGCAGAATCTTTAATTTGGATTTCATCCAAATTAAATAATCAATTATTTGAATCAAATTCAAATTAATTAATTCTCCCTCTATTTATTTATATGGATTTTATCCAAATAAATAATTAATTATTTGAATCTTATTCAAATAAATTAATTCTTCATATTATAAAGTTATAATTTGAATCACATTAAAATAAAATTTATAATAAATCATGCAATTAATTGTATCCAATACAATTAATATTTTCCTTCGTAAATTTGAACATTTCAAATTTTTCTTTCAACATAGTTGATCCTCGTTGGTCTGTAGTGAGCTAGCAAGGGGACTTTATGGACCTATAGATCAGAAGCTCCAATAATATGAGATTAATCGGGTAAACTCATTAACCACATTAATCAATATTCATTAACTGTGGGTACACTCCACTAAAGACCCATAGCTTGCAGTCTTCTCACTTTAGATATATTGTTGTGTCCATGGATATAGACCAATAATAGCAAATTAGTCATTCACAAGCGTTCGTAACACTAGCTGGGTCAAATTAGCGTTTTACCCTTGGGTTACTTCTAAATCCTTAAGTACCAATGCTCCTCTAATGAACAACCTGTTTATGGTCCAACCATTAAACAGAAACCCCTCTTATGTCATTGAGAGGGTAGGGCCATTTGTTCACGTCTTGGAGACACTACTTAAGGGAACAATTATCTACTTACCCTAAAAATGAGAATGAGTGAATTCCATCTTGTATAACTATGTCTCCAGCTCCCCGCTCAGTCTTGTCTACAAGATGGTAGGCATATTGAGTCGACAAACGACCACTTTCACCTATACAAATCAAAGGACAATCCCTTGTGGACAGTGGTTCATAATATACTCAAGATTAAGACTAAGTTGTCTAGGTCATCCTATTGAAACAGAAACCTAACTAGTTAACCGAGTTACATCTAGCGATTACTATTTCGTGGTTCAGTCTTATGCAAACTCATTACATAGGATATCCACACTCGCATGTCACCTACATGAACGCGTTAGATCATTGTGTTTGTATCAAATACAAAGTCGGTTGTATCCATAGTCGGTTGTAACCAGGATAAGGTACCTAGCCTTATCTCTATACTATAGACCCTTTAGACTGTATCTTGAACATCATGGGCTGGTTTGATTTAGGAGGTTAGGGTTCCAACGCTTTTCATTTTTTCCTCAATACCAATTGTCTAAAATTCCACGAGGTGTGGGGGTTAGGATGATACTCACTCATGAAGGGATTGAATCCCATAGAGAAAGCGTATGGTCATTTTTGTTTTGATTTTGGAAAGATGAAAATTACAAAAAATTAAAGAAAAATTACAGAACCACATGATGTAATATAATTTAGGCTAAGCATGAAACGAGGAAAAGAAAGAAAGAAGAAAACCATTTTAGAACTCTTCACTTTACAACAACTTCTCCTCTTTCAAATCGATGCCTTCAAAGATTCTTCCTTGCTATGTCTCTGACAACGTATCGCTTGTGGGAACCTTCCTTTTGAAAGAGTAATGAAATTATGAGAAGAGTGAAAACTTTTATGGAGAACTTTTCTTTGGAGAAATTTTGAGAGAGAGAGTAATTGAGAAAAAGCAAACTGCAGAATCGTTCTGTAATGACTTTAAAAAATTGACTCCCGTTATATAGAAGGAAGAAGGAGCTAACTCCCCATTTCCCTAATCCCCCATGTAAAAGGGGAGTGATTTAATCTAAATTAAATTAAAAATTAATTTAAATAAATAAATAATTGATTTATATTTAATTAAAATCACGTTTATCAATTCATAATGAAAATTGGTGTAATTATAATGGAATTCCTTTGATAGATCAATCGTAATTGACCACAATCGCAAATGTAATTGGATTTCTTTTGATTGCAGTTACCTAAAATTATGAAATTTTGTCAAATTTACTGTTACGTTATGGTTAAATCTACCTTTGGAGGCCAAACTATATCGTAACAGTAACAGTAACAATAAATGTGTCAAAATCCATAGTTTTTTCTCTGAAATAGTAACAATAATGGTAACCATAACCATAACCATAACTGTAATGGTAATGGTAGCGATACAACGTAATTTTTGGACGCAATCAGATTGATCACCCTTCGCTCATCAATCGGTTCGCGTTTTCTGTTTACAAATTTGGTAGTGAGTCCCATGTGTCTGTACCGATGCAACATACAAGTAAACAAGACCAAATGTAATCAAATGGGCACACTTTTCAAATTAGCATTGATTTATTATCCTTGGACTAAGGTAAACGTGACCTAAATGAATATTTGAATCATATTCAAATGTTTATTTCTCTCTCAAAACCTATAGTTTTAATATGAATCTCACTGGCCAAAGCAAGCTTAGTTCAACAATAATTAGCATGACATTCCATTCTAGAGGTAGGAGGTTCGATCTCCCATCCCCACAATTGTTATACTAATATATATATATATATATATATATATATATATATATATATATATATATATATATATATATATGTAATTGATATCAACTTTTAATCTATAGTTTTAATATGAATCTCATTCATATTAATTTGAACAATTTGTTTATGATCCAACTATAAACTAAGTACCTGTAGGGCCAATGAGAGGGTGGAACCCCATTATTCAAGACTCTCTATGTTTCAGCTCCCCACTCAGCCAAGTCCCCAAAATGGTAGACTCGAGCCACTCTCACTCAAGCTACAGATGATCATCCTAATGAAATATTAATCTCTACAGTCAACAAAGTTACAAAGAGAAAATTAATGATTTTGTGGTTCAGTCTTATAAAAACTTATTATATAGGATACGCCACTCGCATGTCTCCACATGAACAATTTGGATCACATTGTTTAACCAAAAAATTGAATCGAATAGTTGAAATTGGCCAATTTTCTCTTCAACCTAGTCGAAACTAGTTTTTTCTTTTAAAAAAAACTGAACCTGACCAAACGCTGATAGATTAGAAACAAACCCTGACCGAAGCTTCGATTTATTGAATATAATCAATATATGTGTGTGTGTAAACGTGCTGACCAATGACCATGTGAAAATGTGTTGAGTGTGACCCTTATAGGTAATGACTACCTATAGCCAATAGGTAGAGGTAATCATTTCTTTTTTAAAAAAAAATATATTTTTCATATTCCTTTACCTTTTTATCTTTTTCATCTTCCTCGTTTCTCCCTCCTTTCTCTTTGTTTTTTTTATTCTTCTCCTCCACTCCCTCCATTATTCACTTTGCTGGCCAAATGATTTCATTTTTTTTTTCTTCTTCTCATCATCACAATGTCGGAGCCTTCCACCTTTGGATCTCTTTTCTGCCAGCGTCCGTATGAGCGATCTCGCTTTTTTTTTTTTTTTTTTTTTTTTTTTAAAGCTTTCCATATTTCAAGCTTTGATGGAAAACCCTATCTCGTCGATTTCAGTGTAACCGACCAACCGTTCCCACTTGCCAAACAATCGATGCCGTTGAGTCCATTCAGATCGGTGACTTGCAACAATAGAACTGAGGGGTTAGTTTAAACTCAAAATCGATGTCGCTTGATTGTTGCTCAACCCTAAATGATTATAAAATGGGTCGTATTCATAGTTATGTAAATAACCTTAGAATTTTACTGTAATGGATAATTCATTATTGCATATTTCATATAAAATAGTGTATAATAACTAATTAACTATGGGGTTTTATGTCGCGCACACACACGCACATACACACACATGCAAGAACACACATACACGTGTGTGCACATGCACACACACGCACACATGCACACACACGCGCACGCTCAAACACACACATAAATTGTCACAATTAAAATTCGTGACATTTATTGTATCTCTTGTTACAAATTGTCACAATTAAAATTTGTGACATTTATTTTGTGTTATTGTATCTCCTATAAATGTATGAGTATTTTAATGACAATTTTGAAAATATATCATAATTGGACTTTCAATGACGAAAATAATTGTCAACATTCAATGATTCCTGGCAATTATAAACTATCAATATCAAGTTTACTATGACAGATTATTATTATCATCAATTAACTCAAAACTAGCTTATTGTTATAGCCTTATGAGTATCGACAACAATGATAAAATGTCAAAAGAGAATATATAGTGACACTTTTTTCTTGTCAAGAATATATGAACAATGACACTTTTATTATCAAGAATATTGGAACCCTAACAAATACCTTAAGTCAACAAAGGTTCTATCATGACACATTTTCGTCGTCACATAATTTTATATTTATAACATTTTTATATTACCAATAAAATACATGTCTTGATAGTTTGTTATTTCTTTGCATTACACATGATTTCCACCAACTAATCATATTTTAACACAAAATGGGTACAAGCATAAATAAGAACTTTCATATCAATAATGTTTATAACGTTTTTACAAAGAAACTAAATACAACCTAAGGAAACTATTAAATATCCCAAAGGGATGAATACAAGCAAATTAATAACCAAACTAGATAAATTTTTTAGAAAGAAACTAAATACAACATGGTGTTTACCATGAGTAACTACATTACAACAAGTTTTGTCACTAACCAAACATCAATCACTTGCTTGTAGCTTCACCACTTTAGTGAGTTCGTTCATGACTAGTAAAAACACACCATTCATTTTAGAGTTTAATTCAATGCATCAATGTCAATGATAATCACAACATTCATGTAAGGCTAAGCATCATTCTCATATGTCATTCTTAGAACAAAAGTTAAGCACTCGCTCAATCTACTAATACGAACAAAAAGATATCTATTCCTAATTAGGTGTACTTAGTTATAGGTGTAAATAAAATTCCACGGACATGGAGGTTAATGTATATACTTACATATACATTATATGGTATATGTAGATGTACCTAGTTATTGGGCCTCGAGTAAATGGTCTTTTGCTCCTATTTCTACTTTTTTTGCCAAATTCATTGAAAATTTTTTTACTATATATTTGCTCAGTGGCGGATCCAGAAAATTATGTCATGGGAGCACAATTCTAATAATGGTAAATGTAAATTTTAGATTTTTTGTACGTAGAAACCTTTTTTTTTTTTTTTTGGTTATGTAAACATTAAATATGTATAATAAATCCACAAAATTTTCAATTTTGTATGCAATAAAAACGCATTCAAAATTTTAAAAAACAAAATCAAATGCTCTATTATACATAAGTTTTAATTTGGTGTTGGATAACTTTTCAAAATTTGTAATATCTTTTAAGATTTATATGCCTATTACATACAATATTATAATTTTCGTGTTCAATTAGAGATAAAATTAAAATTTTCTAATAAAACAATGATTTCTTTAGAAATATATGAGTTGAATATGAAATTGAGAACTCATAATGTTTTATTTGATATAAAAGTAAAAACTTAGGAATCTGTAAGAAATTGTTTAAACTATAGATAATTAGTTGACACAAATTTTAAAGTTAGTGAACTAAATTTATTCACTCCATATATAAATAAATAATAAAATTAAAAAAAAAGTTATTATTTTAAAATAGAATGAAGTCTTTCTTTTTTCAATTTAATTATCTAAAATACTTTAGATGTAGACAAATAAACCAAAAAATAAAAAAATATATAAAAATAAAAACACTAAAGATCCAATGCTTTCTAAATTATTTCAATTTAATTATCTAAAATACTTTAGATATAGACAACTAAACCAAAAAATAAAAAAATATATAAAAATAAAAACACTAAAAATCCAATGCTTTCTAAATTATTGTTGAATAAAAATGAACTTCAAATGTGAGAAAGAAGACTCAATCTCAAGCACCATGAAAGCAAGGTGCTCCTTACGACCAATGATCCATGAATACACTTTATGTTTCTAGATAAATTTAATTGTATATATTAGTAATTGTTACTTATAATTTATATTAAAAATATAAAAATCGAAAATTTGAGAAGGCACGTGCTCCCTGGCCTCTAAGTGGATCTACCGTTGTATTTACTTACTATGTGTTTTTTTTTTGGTAGATATTTATATTTACATATTTTTTTCTCCAGGGACATACACTACACAAGAGGTTGATATGAAAAATAAGTTCAAATAATTTCTAATGACTAACAACTTAAAGGTTGTTTTGGTCGTTGGAATGAAATCAGTGTCACACCCCTTCCTAGATTCCTTTTTAACCTGAGATAGAGGGCATATTCATGTTAAACCATTCATACATCCATGTAACCTTGCTTGTCTGGAGTACTTAATAAACAGTTTATAACATTCCTCACACAAATCAACACAACCATAACTCGCTTACACTTCTAGATTGTCAAACACTACATCACAATATTTACATTAGACTATCATGTACAACAACAAAGCCCACAATGTTTCCTACAAAACATTACCCACCCTAAGCTACATGCTGAGTTGTACAACATGTTTTTGTTACTATGATGTTTCTCCTACTAACAAGGTAGGAGGTTGGGGTGGATCAGCAGCACAAACGAGGCGTGGGTAGGTCAAGCTCCTCGAATCCTTCCGCTACCTGGAGAGAAAAAGGAAAACATTTTGGAAAACATTAGGCGAAAGCCTAGTGAGTGACAGTTTATTAAAATATCTACTAAAACATGCTAGCTTCATAAATATCCAGAAACATAGCTGATCAAATAGATTCATAACTTAGAGAGAATACAACATTTAGCTCAGAAACATTCAGAAAAATTTGAAACCTAGTAACCTTTTAACATTAGTTAAGGTGGAGTAAGCTCAAAACACCAAAGGGCATAGGCACTCCAGCATATGGTTGAAAGCCTATTGCATACTAAGTGGGTCCCAAAGACCTAGCATCCATTGGGCTGTCTTGATACCACTCATAAGTCCTTAGGTACTAGGGTCCCGAGCTGCCTTGATACCGTCTCATAAGTCCGAAAGTATCGGAATCTTAGGCTGCCTTGATATCGTCACATAAGTCCTTGGGTACCAAGGTCTCATCATATTAGTGTACAAATCATTTAAACATAAAACATGTCCCACACTTCACGAGCTTCTAAACATACTTAAGAAACATTATTAAGAAAATATCTTGTAAAACATAAATAAACAAGCCTATAAATCATGCTTCAATAAACATTATTTAGCAAATATCATTCAGAGTCTTTTAAGTCGAACTCATAGAAATCATTAATCATAAAACATTTATAAAGAACATGATTCATAAGAATATATAAACTACATTTGGAAACATTTTATCACTCACAGTTTAGAACTTGTTCCTCGGATTTATGTATGTCACAAATCCTGGTTTGACCTGAAAATCAGATCCTAAACTTATCATTATCCTCCGAATGAATATTTAGCTTAAAATACCTATATCCAGTTCATAATTTCAACTATAATCACCTGAAATCTATTTATCTTCAACATATAACTATTTCAGAGTTTCAACTCAAATATCCTTGAACCACCTAAATATAACCACAAATTAGCTCAACCATGAAACCCTTAATAATTCCAAACCTCTTAAACTTAATTTAAGGCCTTATCCATGCTTGCTTAGGACCTACACTTCATATATTTTCAAATTATTCATAAATTCTCCAAAATTCACCTAAATTTCAAGTTCATGTATTTTCATGTAAAAATATCATAAAATACTCATTTAGCCTAAAAAAATAGCCAAATAAACAAAAAAAAAAGTATATATTCAAATTAAAGCCAAAACTAACCAAAATCGCAAAGTAGGCATGGGTTGGCTCATAGGCGTGAAAATGGGGCTGATGGCACGACAGGTTGGCAGAAAAGCATACCCAGGCATGAGGTGTGCTGGACAGGCAACAAACCATGCCTATGGGCGTGTTAGCTAGGTGGTATGGGTTGGCAGAAGTTCCTGAAATTTTCCAGATGTTCACCCAACTTCAAACAACTCATTCTCACTCAATTCTTAACCAAATTAAGTGAAATTTTCTGCAAACTCTTCAGGCGTAATTGTTGTATAACATACTCAAAGGTTGAAAATCTAAGAACCCGTGGATTGCCAGGAATTGCCCTCAAACCAGTGAGTCTCCAGATTGACGGGTAACTTCAATCCTACCTATTCCACCTATAATTGCACCCATTTCCTTCCAAAATTAGCTTAAGCATCCTTCACAACAGTTGTTAAGAAATGCGTTAACTTACCAACCTCAAAATTTCAGCTCCAAACTCAATCTCTACAACTCAATATCCTTCAAACACTATAACCTATCCAGATTTGCATAGATTTCAGACAACCATGATGTTCTTTCTAACTTTTCACCATCAAATCTTGCTTGAATCACCACAATCACTTGAGATCTCCTTCTTCACCTTCTTCTTCGTGAGTTATCTGAGAGAAGAATGAAAATTCTCTTTGAAGAAGATGAAAAGTTGGCCACCTTAATAATGAAAAAGAAAAAAGCAAAATGAATTTTCCTCTTTTAAACTCCACCACCGCCAAAACTCCATCATTTCTCTTTTTTTTTTTTTTTTTTTCCTTCCTTTCATTTATTTCTCCCACTTCTTTGAATAATAATAATAATAATAATAATAATAATATTTAACCCTTGATAAAAATAATGACAACTTCATTAAATCTTTTACATTCTCAATTGGCATGTCAAAATAAATCCTAGGCTTAGTAATTCTCATAAAAGGTTAGAGTTAACGATTAGGGCTTACAATCAGATTATTGGGAATCTGATTACAGAGGTTGGAGTTTAGGTTTGGGTTTGTTTGATATATGATTACTGTGTTTGGATTGCGTCATTGGGTTGGGTTGGGTTGAGTTGTTTGTTTGTTTTTTTAACTATTATTTGGACTATTTTTTTTAATTGTTTTCTACATCATATTACCTAAATTTGAGACATATAAATCCTAATTTCATGAACTTTACGTATCACCTTGACTTTTAAAAAATAATTATTTTTTCATCAATTCAAGTTTGATTTTAGATTTCTTGTTACTTATTTTGGAGTAAGTTGTAGGTTGGATGGAATGAAATTTTGGCTTAGTTTGACTTTTAGATGAATGTTTGATTTGCTACAGAAATTAGTTTTAAGCAGATTAAATTAAAATATTTTAATTTTCAAATTTTTGGATTAAAGATTCTAGTTTAAGTCTCAAATTCGTAATTTTGAGAATTTAATGTATTTTTTTTTAATTTTTGAGCCAAAATTAATTTTATTGGAGGAGATAATTATTTTATGTATTTTTTTTCTTTTTTTTTTTTAAAGATCTGGAGAATATACTGAGATATTTGAAATTTAAGATGGAAAAGAGACAAGTTTGATTTGGGTCAAAGTTAAAATTAGGTTAAATCAAAAGTCTGTTTAGATTGACTTAGAAAAAATTGTTTTTCAAAAATCCATTTTCATTTCAATACTTTCAATAAAAACTATTTAAAATAAGTGTTTGACAATTTTTCTCAAAAATGTTTTTATATACTAAAAATGATTTTTTATTAATGTTAAATTACTATAAAGGATGAATACAAAATACTATTAACTAATAATTTAAAACAACGGTCACTAAAGTTAATTATTTGAGAGATCATCGCCGAAGTTGGTGATGGTTATTGTTGGAGGTGGTCGTCAGCGGTAATGGTTAAAGGTCGTAGTGGCTGCCGAAAGTGGTTGGAGGTGGCTGTTAGAGTTTGTCGACGCGATGGCTTGAGGTGGTTGTCGGAGTTGGTCAGTGACGGGGGCTGGGTGGTGGCCATCAAAGATCTTTGTAAAGAGGTGGATGGCCTTTGAGAGGAGGCCAATCTTGAGGGCAGAGATGGTGGCAGTGAAGATGTGTGGAAAATGGGAAAGCTGACATTGGAATGAAGTTGTAATTCAAAGGGAAACTGGAGTTTATGGCAAATTTCAGGTGGTTATTAAGATATTTTGTTCAAAATTTTCATTGTGTTATTAATTTTTATTAACTTATCAGATTGTTATTAAGATATTTTATTCTAACTGAATTATTTCCTGATTCTTTGATTTTTTTTATTACGTTTTATCACTTATCGTAGTATTATAATCATTATATCGTTTTAAACTTTTTGTTATACACTTTTTGTTAGCGATATCTTAACAAAAGTTTGTCCTCTTGACATACAATTAAGGTAAATAGTCAGTTTTGCTATCTTGTTGTTTTTGCTATGGCAAACCTTAGATTCAGACTAGAACCACGATGATTCAATAAAAAATGCTTTACAATGAATTAGGTTTCTTTCTAATGGTAGATGGGATGAATTGGGACACTATCATGATTTTCATGTTTTTTAGGCTTATATTCCATCAGTTCATCACTCCAACAGTTTGTTGAATATATTCAAGGTAAACTTTTTCCTTCAGGCAATCTTTCTATATCTCATTTGACAATGTACCGAGATTGTTCCAACAATTTGAGTCTTATTTATATTGTCGAAGATAAGGATGTTTTGTGGCTGATGTCAGTTTTATTAAACCTCCCCAAGAATGATTTATGTGTGGTAGTTGACCACGTATCTTCTAGTACTTCTGGAAATACAATGTATTTTAATAATGAGTTAGCAATAACATATCATTCTCCCCAACAGTCTGATCGCAGTATTGAAATATTTGATTTCAAAGATTTTGAGTCCCCTCAATCTGGAATTTTCATTAAAGAATGTTCACTTTTTTGGAGCAAATCTATATTGAAGAAAGCGGTTTATTTGCTTGTTGTTAATAATAGTTTTGAACTTACTACCACTAGATCAAATCGTACTTCATTTGATATCATTGCAAGGATTTGTCTTGTGGTTGGTATTTGCGTGCATCCATATATAGGAATAGTGGAGTGTGGATGGTTTAGAAATTCACAAGTCCCATCAATGTGTCATTGACATTGTTAAAGATGGTCATACGCAAGCAACATCCTGGATTGTTGTTAAGTGTACAAAGTCTTTTTTTACAATGAATGACAAGGTGCCATGTCGTCCTTCTGATGTTGTTAGCTATATGAGAAGGCACCATGGTGTAAATGTAAGTTATGACAAGGCTTGGAGAGGCTGTGAGATTGTTTTCAATTCTATTAAAGGTGCTCTCGAGTTGTCATATGTTCTGTTGTCATCATTCTCAACTGCATTGATTAAAAAAAATCATGTTACTTGTTTTTTTTACAATTGTTTAGTTTAATTAACTAGACATACGATTTAAGTTGTCACAATATTGACTTTGAATCTGATGATGAAGGTAGATTTAAGTATTATTTCATTGCCCTAGTTGCTTTTATGGATGCATGGAATTGTTGTTTTCCTATTATGTTAGTTGATGGTGCCACTTTGAAGAATAAATTTATAGGGACATTATTATCTGCTTGGACTCTTGATGGAAATTCTCAGATTGTTCCTCTTGCATTTGCCATTGTTGATCCAGAAAACGATGTATCATGGTCTTGGTTTTTTCATAACCTTAAAGCTACTTTTGGAGAGCCTAATGATCTTGTTATTATGTCTGATGGTCATAAGAGTATAGGCAAGGGTGTTAGTTCGGCCTATGATTCAGCTGAACATGGGGTTATGTGCATTTCATTTGTATAAGAACCTTAAAAAGAACCATAAGTCAAGTCAATTGAGAATGCTTTCCATATGTCTGCAAGAACATATACAACTGTGGAGTTTGAGTATTGCATGAGACAATTAGATGACCTTGCTTTGTCTATTAGACATGAGTCAGAAGATGTTGGCAAATCTAAATGAGCTAATTTTGTGAAAGGAAAAGATACTCATTGATCACAAACATATCTAAAAACATAAATTCTTTGTTGAAAGAAGCACGTGAATTACCCGTTATTGGTCTCCTTGAACCGATTTGTAGTTTAGTTCAAAAATGGTTTTCTGAACATTATAGTCGTTGGAGTTTTGAGCGTTTCGAACTTTCCACATATGTGGAGGACATGATTTGATCAGCCCTAAGGGATAGTAAGTCAATGAATATAAGTTTATTTTTTTGATAACTTATATGTATCATATTTATTAATGCAAACTCCCTTAAACCAAACTTGAATATTTAGGCGCCTATCAAGAAATTTAACTAAGTCGAAGACTTAGGTTTACACATTCTTTGTATTAAATGTAGTAAAAGTTGTGATGACTGGTTTTTAATCAAAAAATCAAGGAAATGTCCAAAGATTGTGTTTTTAAACTTGTACTGAACTCTTCATCTAAGTTTTTCTTGATTTTTTCTATTACTATACATTTGGTTTGCAAGTTTATTTTGGGTGGTTTGTTTTTCCTTTCAGCACTCATCAAATATAAAACATCCTAATAGTTGTACATTGAACTATAAGTACAAGTTCTATAAAGTCAGGCAATAAGTAAAAGTACAATGTATTTTAGTAAACATACCTCCTTTTTATCTTCATATAAGGGTGTCTTTCCTTTTTCCTTTTTGGTTAGTTTTCCCTCTCCTTTATCTTTGCTACTTTTTGCCTAGAGTTCGTCAACTAGAGTAAATAAGTTGGCATTGTCCAAATAACTCCATTAGTTGTTTTAAGTTAGGGAGGATTACCCTTGTCCCTTTCACCTTTTGTTTCTTTTTGTCTAAGTCTTTACTGGATGATTTCTTTTCTGATTTTGTTGTTTCTCCATGGTTTTTTCAATTATTTTCTTCATTATCTTTCATTTCCTCTTCTATGTTTTCAAAAGTCTTTTTAAGTTTTGATTCATTCTCTTCACTCTTAATGTTGGTCTCTTTTTTCTGTTGAGTGTTTTGATGAATCATATGATTAAGTCATTATAAGAAATACACTATAATTTAAATAATTCATTAATATGTCTCTTCTTGTTCTTCTTGCTCCTCTTCTTCCTGTATATCCTTTGTATTTTTCTTCTTTTTATCTAATACATTTCTCACACTTTGCACGTTCATTTAGATTATTATTGCCGAAGGTGGTTGTCAATGGTAATGGCCGAAAGTCGTAGTGGCTGCCAGAGGTGGTTGGAGGTGGTTGCTAGAGTTTGTTGGCGTGATGGCTTGAGCTGGTTGTCGGAGTTGGTCGGCGACGGGAGCAAGGTGGTGGCCATTGAAGATCTTTGTAAAGAGTAGGATGACCTTTGTGGGGAGGCCAACCTTGAGGGCAACGATGGTGCCAGTGAAGATGTGTGGAAAATGGGAAAGCTAACATTGGAATGAGGTTGTAACTAGAATTGTGGGCTTGGTGGTTGGATTGTAACTGACCATTATAGCCCTAGGCCATATACAAGTGGATCTCATTCAAGTAATAACCTAAAAGATTTGCATTATATGGATAAGATTGAGTACCTTATCCTGGCGGCATTGTGGATTCGACCCACTTTATAATTGTTACAAGAGGTGTAAGTGTTACAAACAATTTAATCCAAATCGTTCATGTAGAGACATGTGAGTGAGGGTATCCTGTATAAAGAATTTATATAAGCCCAGACCATGAAATAATTAATCTCTCTTTATAGCACCGTTGATTGAAAAGATTAACTTTTTATTAGGAAGACCATAAGTAATTAGAGGGCCTGAAACCGATTTTCACATTAGATTTTGGAGTATTTTGAGACCTAGAGGGAGTGTTTAGAAAAAAATATGAAGATTCTATGATGTCAGAAGGTTCGGGGATCATTGGAAGGCCAAATCCATCCCAGAGACGAGCTTGGAAGCTAGATAACTTTTGTTCCCTTTCTTTATTTTTGGTTTATTTGTTGTATTTTTGTGTTCTAATGTGATTTTTGTCTATGGAAACCATGTTAAGCTAGATTTCTCGTAGTTTTATGGGTAGATGAATTCTTAGGTTTAAGTTGTTGAACACTTTGCTTCTTGAATGTTAATTTACATTTATGCTTTTTAGCATGATAGTTTTTAATGCTTTCGAATGTTTGATCAATGTTTGAATGATTTTATGATTTGAATCTTGCTTGAAAGAATATGTTTAAATTAGACCATGCATGCTAGACTATCGTTTGAAAACACAGAAAGTAGTCGGATAATGGTAGAGATTGTTAATGAAAGTTCTTAATGCTTTGCTTAATCACCAAGTTTCAAGTGATTAGTAATTATGGTTTAAGTAAAAGAAAAGATTGCTTTCGAAGGATTCAGTTCAGTTAAAAGGCTTCTACGTCTGGGTGTTGTGTTAATTACTTCAAGAGTTAAGCAATAGTGTTCAATAATACCTTTCATGAAATCTGTTCTCTAGAACGTCTCTTAATTGAAAATTTTCATATTTTAATCACTCTTATTCGCTTTCATAGATTAGTTTATCCTAAGTGTCATTACAAGTTGGTCTCTTAAATAAAATTGGAACGATCTCTGAATAGCTAAAAGATTAATCAATCAAATTCTTCGAGGACGATACTCGGCCAAGGTCGTTTTTAACTATATTATTACTCGACGTTTGCCCTTGCACATATTAAGTTTTTGGCGACGTTTCCGCAAAATTGGCTTAAAATTTTTTTCTTTTAATGTTTAAGAGATTTGACTCATCTTAATGTAGGGTGTACATTAGTTTATTTTGGTTTTTATTTATTTATTTATTTATTTTAGTCTTTCTTTGGTTAATTAACTATGGTATTTGCATGTATGAATTTCAATAATTATATGTGGGCTTATGGAGAGTTTCAACGTAACCTAGGTCCATCATCACCACCATCACCCTTCACTCCTAACCCTTATCCTTTAAGTTGGGCTTCCCAAGATTATGTGAGCTATCCCTCCTATGAGTATGAGTGCTACAATCCAACCCCATTAGAGAAGAATTCTTCCCTAGAGGATATGATGTAAGAGTATATCCTAGAGAGTAGGTTGAAGATGTTCATTAGAGAAGAGAATGAGAGGTCGGCGAAGGTAGAAGCTCATGTGGTAGAGAATGAGGGCGTTCTAAACCGTATATGCAATCAACTTATTCTGATAGTTGATGCCCTTAAAGCCTTAAGTGAGGATAATTTTTTCGATGCTACCGAGGTAGCGAAACCTAGAGTCATGTACTACGATGATGAAGATGAGTTAGAGGTAGGTGAGTTAATTCAAGATGAGGTTCATGAGATTGAAAGAGAAATTGTGTGATATTTTTATAAGAATGTCCAAGCGATTAATGTTAAGGTAGAAGAACCTCGTATGCCATCTCTAAAGAGCCTTTCCATTATTGAACCTTCTCTCCTTTATGAGCCTTGTCAAGTAGAATCAATCAAGGAGTCGGTTTGTGACAATGATGAAGAAATTATTGTGCTTAATGTTAAGGATGATTTTCAAGAGATAAAGTTTGGGGTTGAAAAGCCCAATTCTCCATCCCTACAAAATTGAAAATTCTTTCCTTATATATTATGAGCCTTGTAAATATTTTTCTGATTTTTCTAAGTTAAGAACTTTTTCTTTTGACTTTCCTTATATGAAAAATAACAAAAATATTTCTTTGCTTTCAGGAGTCCACGAAAAAGAGAGAAAGCCTACAAGATTTTGTAGGTTACATTGATTCAAGCAAGAAGGGCCCCGAAAAATGGGAGAATTTTTATGTGCCTTGATAAAGAATCTCCCTTGTTTTCTAGCTTGGAAGACGTTAAATTCTATGCTTTATGGGAGGCAACCAAAGTTTTACTTACTTTATTGTTATTTCAATTATTTCCTTTTCGGTATTTTTTTTTTCTTAGGTTGGCTTCCATGACATTCTTAATATTGTCTAATATCTCTTACAGAATCTCATTAGCAACACAAAATACTCATTCCGCCAAACTTTTTGGTGGACTCTTGCACGCTTCCATGCTTGTATCAATCTTTTTAGTGATTGTGCTTTTCTTCCAAGTTTGGGGTGGGATTCGTACTTCGTATTTGTGTGTTTTTATCCTACTATGCATGTTAGTTAAGAAATTATGGATGTTATGCATGTTAATTTGAGTTGAAATTTTGAGTAAATTTTTTTTATTTGAGCTTTAAAAAGATAATGGGAATGTTTTATGGTTGTATGCTTTTGATGTTGATTGGCTATGATGAGACTTGAATATGCATAATGGATGACTTATTGTGGAAATAAGATAGTATAATTTTGAGTTTTGATCTATTTAAGTCCCTCTTGAAGTCTTCCATATTCTTGAGCACGTAGGTACTTTAATTTAGAAACATTATCTTAGAAAATGATTAAGTTGATTGTATTTGGTTGTCACTTCGAAAGGCCCACCGATTAGAGAGTCAAAATGCTATGATGGTTTGAAATGAGAGACTACGAAAAAAAAAAAGCTATATTTGCCATTGAAAGAAAAAATGTGCGCTAAAGTGTATAAGCTTTAATACCTATCTTTTGTACCATCTAACATATGTTAAACTTGTAATGTGTATGCATGGATGGGGGTAAAAAGAGCTACCTTTGCTATGATCAATAAGGACGTTTGAGAATTGACTAGATATTAGTCCCTAAAGTGAATGTGTGAAAGCTATTACCCCTATGTAAAAGAATGCAAGTTTAAGCCTACTATGAAAATTTTGAACTGTAAGGCACCTTAGTGGATATATTACTTTCTTGAAATGTATGAATTCTTGATGATTGGTGCATGAGCTAGAGTATGGGGAAAACTAAAGAAGCTCTCTTAAGTCTTAATTTGAGTTCTAGTGTCTTGAATTAAAGGAGGCTCGCACAAACACTCATGGGGATGATAAGATTTGGCCTTGAATAATTATAACAACATAGTTATGCTTAAATGTTTCTATTTGAGACCCTACTATGTTGTTCTCTAAGCCATGAATCATAGGCACATTTATTTTGAATTTTCCTATGGTTTTATTTTGTATTTGCTTGAGACTAGCAAACTCTAAGTTTCAGGTGGATGATTTTATTGAATTTGATGTTTTTTGCCAGTGGTTGTTAGGTCATTATGAATAAAATAAGGTTTAGAAGTCATAAGAACCAAATTGAACAAAAAATCGGACCAAAAAGACAAGAAAAGGTGCAAAAACCCAAAAACAGGGTAGCACATTATAGAGCGTAGCTACGCTGCTTTCTACGCTTCAAGCTCGAGAGTAATAAAATTTGGCATTCAGCAGAGCATAGTCACTAACACATCTCGGATGCTAATTGAGTTATGCTCACTTTGGCGACACCATTTTTTTTTTTTCTATTTTCAATAGTTGTATTATTGTATCTTTGGAAGATTATTGTTGAATAAGAAATTTTGGATCAATCACAAATTGTCACGTCATTTCTCAAATTAATGGTTAATGTACAAATGGTCGAATTTGGGACTAATTAAAATTTGACATTTGTCCTGAATTGAAATTAAAGGCGTAAGATGACAAATTTTGATAATGTCACATGTTTTCATCGTGACCGTTGGATTGAATAAAATGATTTGGTCTACTTTGTTATTAAAATTTGGACTAAAGTTCAATTGAGGAAAAAAAAGGTTCAATTTGGCCGGATACCAATTAAGGCCTGAATCCAATTAGATGGGTTAAGAGTCAAGTCTATGGACCAATCAAAACTAAGCTCACAAAACCTACCTGAAAACTCTATAAATATAAGAATTCGATTCATTTGAAGGGGTCAGAAAATTTATACTCTCTGAACTTTTGAAACTAAATAATTTATACTCTCTAAATTCGTGAAACTAAAATAATTTGAGTTATTTTTCAAATAATAGGATAGTAAAAGTCATGATAGTTCAAGTGAGAACCACAATAGAACATATATAAAAACCATCGAGGTCCATTCAAAATCTTAAAATTGATTTTGACTGTGAAGAGGTACAATGTTTAAAGTTAGTGATACACGTGCTTAAAAGTAGTAAATAATATTAATAATAAAAGAAAGAAAAAGAATACTGAGGCTTCCACTTTCCACCTGATCCTTTCGACGTTACCCTCTATCTTCTCTCTGTCTCTCTCTGTGACACACAACTTTCCTTACAACAACCCTTCAATGGAGACGCCATTACTGGACCTTCCTTCCAGCAACCCATTTTTCAACTCCAACAATCCTTCCTTTCCTTCCTTTTCCCATACATACCCTTCCAGATTAACCATTCCCAGTCTCTATTCTCCCAATAATCCCACCACTTCCCGTCACCGGTTCTGCGCCGATACTACCCCGCCCCCGATTCTTCAAGACGCTGATACAGTTCTAGATTCCGGCCCTGAAGGAACCCAGAACCGCCGCAGGGTTGTTCGGCTTGCGTGGGAGAAGTTGGTGCGATGGTCCAGGTCTTTGCGATTTAAGGCCAAGACCGACGTTCTTGAGCGCACAAACAAGGTGGATTTTAATCTGCTTCGTTTCTTTTTCCTACTTGTATATTTTTCGGCCTGTTGAACTTGTGGGTTAATCTTATTGAGGCTTAGTTTTGCGTGATTTGATACTGTGACTGCAACCTGTTTGATGAAATGCCGTAGATAAGTTCGTTGTAATATATTGTTTTTTCTTGACTTTTGTTCAATTTTGTTAGAGAATTATGGGATGCTTTAGTTGTATTTCACCTTTCTTGTCTCTGTAACGTACATCATCATAATCTCTTGTTAGTTGTAATTGTGTACGAGGCCCCTTGTATGACATTGTTTCTTCAAGTACTCAATGCATTCCATTTACTCTTATTGATTAGTTATAGCACCTTCTGTAAGTAATTTTTCCATTCTTTGCTATATTTTTTATTTCTGTGTCGTGTGTGTGGAGCTGGGGGGTAATTTAGGGTGTGCTAGAACACAACTTTTGGCCTAGAGATTACAAGGTTTGACCAGGTAAGTCTCGTTCTTTTCTTTAACATTAATAGTGTATTTGATTATCTTGATTGTGAAGTAATCAAATGCTTAATTATTAACTAGATTCATGTTGGAGTTGATAAAATGGATATCTGAAGGTAGTCTATATGTAAGTATTAACGGTACTTTATTGGTAAATGTGGCTGTCTCACCTTGCTTAGAGGCAAGCTTTAAGATTAGTATACTAGTTGTGTCTTGAATCCAATTAATCATCCGAAAAACATTGAACATTGAACACTAAATTTGTCATCAAGGCCACTTATGGGAGATAAAGGTCAAACTTATAGCATTAGAAAATAGACAGATTCTTCTTTAAAATCTTTGTTTAAAGCATACTCTACTTCCAAAATTTCTTTCTCCCTCCTGTTTGATAGTTCATTGTCTTATTAGGTGGCTGTGCTTGGAGGTGGTTCTTTTGGCACAGCAATGGCTGCCCATATTGCTGGTAGAAAGCCCCGGTTGGAAGTCAACATGCTTCTTCGTGATCCTCAAGTATGCCAGTCAATTAACGATAGTCACTGCAATAGGTAACTTATACTGTGAGAATTTTTTTCTTTAGATATTTCAGCTTCCCATGCAGTTCTTCTTTCTTTTCCTTCTCTCTCGCTCTCTCTCTTCCTTTTAGAATTTCTTTTCTTATGATTGTAATGAAAAAAAAACTCAGCTCCACTCTACTAGTGGTTTTCTGATATATTTGGGTGTGATTTTGGTTCACATACCACGTTTATGTGGTCTCAGATGGAAGTTTACCTGATTGAATATGACTGATGACATTTCTTTTCAGTAAGTACTTCCCAAAGCACAAACTACCGATAAATGTTATAGCTACAACTGATGCCAAAGCTGCTTTGCTGGGTGCTGATTTCTGTTTTCATGCTGTACCTGTGCAGGTCTTTCACTACCCTATTGAAATGTCTGCATTTATTTTTGCTCTCTCTTGTGGTTACAAATGTGTAAACAGGAATGACATGAAATGCAATTCCTTGTACACATTTCTATGAATTAATTCATGTTATTTGTCATACGAATTTTTATTTAGATGACAGGAATTCGTAATAAACAAGCTATCCAGAACTATTAATCTTCATCATTTTCAATCTTTTTTTTTTTTTTTTTTTTTTTTTTTTTTGTGTGTGTGTGTGTGTGTGTGTGTGACTAAAGAGTTTTTTGAAAAGTTCATTGCAGTTCAGTTCATCATTTCTCGAGAGTATTTCTGATCATGTTGATCCACACCTACCATTCATATCCCTGAGTAAAGGGTTGGAACTCAATTCCTTGAGAATGATGTCTCAGATTATTCCTCAAGCACTCAGTAACCCTCGACAACCTTTCGTTGCCCTTTCAGGACCTTCATTTGCTTCAGAATTAATGAATAAATTACCAACAGGTGATAATGCACTGTACATTGTACACAATCTTCCTTAAGATACACTCATTTCACTTATACTTAAGAAAATTATTGAGTATTTTTCTTATTTACCAGCGATGGTAGTGGCATCAAAGGACAAAAAATTGGCAAATGCAGCTCAGCAACTACTAGCTTCTAGTTATCTAAGAATAAGCACCTCAAGGTAGATTTAGTTATTGGAAAGTGGGCTTACTTTTCTTGTATATAGTAATTACAAATATCTTTTAGTGGAAAGCTTTTAGTCCTATTAGTATTATGATATTATCATCTTATCAAGCATCTGATTTCTGATGTTCAGTCATTTATCCACTTACTTTTAAGAAAATAAAATAAATTACAAGGAAAAGATACTTTTTGTCTAAACAAGTGGTCTGTAAGCCAATAATTTACTTGGCTTGTAACTTCTGATGACTCAGTGATGTGACAGGGGTGGAGATTGCAGGTGCATTGAAGAATGTCCTTGCCATAGCAGCAGGAATTGTTGAGGGGATGAATCTTGGTAACAACTCTATGGCAGCTCTTGTAGCACAAGGTTGTTCAGAGATCCGTTGGCTGGCTACGAAGGTATGCTTTTATTCAGTATTAATTGCTTTGAAGATGAGGGCATGATTTTGTTCAGCCTTAGTAGTTTTTGTTGTTTTTTCTTAATATATTATCGTTACTGTTGTTATTGGAAAGAAATGAAGGAAAGTCGTTTTGTAACTAGTTCCGTTTCATATTCCCATAAATTTCAAGAATAGAACACCAAAGTTTTATCAGAAAATTAAGTTTTAAAACAAAATATATGCAGTTTAATGAAAAAATAATATAATAATGATTTTGTTTTTATTTTTCAAAAACTAGTAACTGGAACCAGAAAGAAGAAACAAGATTGTATTGTTTGTAAAATTTGTGTATAATTTTGGAAATATTTCTTAAAAATGAGAAACGAGAAGCAAAAAATCTTTACCATATGTTCGCATTTTCCAAATATTGAAAATAAGAAATGGAAAAGGAAAAACTGGAAGATTTCTAAAGTATCTCTGCTTTCTCAATGGCATTTGAGTATGGTGCTACTGTATGCACCCGTTGATTGGGTGAAGAGAGAGGGCCATAGTGGAGTCTTTTTTCTCTACTCCTAATGTAATCGGATTGTTTCATTAAAGCTATCTTTTCTTTTATTGCATTTGTTCCAACTTGCGTTTGATAGTCCAGAAGATGTTGTCCTCGTATTCCTACAGTCAGTCATAGTTCAAGCGTTATCTACATAGAACTCTGTTATTTTTTCTTATCTCACCTTCAATTTTCTCAATGCAATCATGTCATTCGAATGACTTTTGCCTTCAAAATTTTCTTAAAGATGGGTGCGAAGCCAACAACAATTACTGGTCTCTCAGGCACAGGGGACATTATGCTTACATGCTTTGTCAACCTCTCCCGAAACAGAACTGTTGGAGTACGACTAGGATCTGGGGAGAATCTGGATGATATATTGAGCTCCATGAATCAGGTACCTGGGAGTACTTTTATTATGTCAGGCAGTGTTTTGGACTTTGGTTTTCATTTAATGCCTTGTTAAGGTCCCCTGCATCAACAGGTTGCAGAAGGTGTATCAACCGCGGGGGCTGTTATCGCATTGGCTCAGAAGTATAAGGTTAAGATGCCAGTTTTGACAGCAGTGGCCCGAATTATTGACAACGAGCTAACACCACAAAAAGCTGTTCTTGAATTGATGGGGCTTCCTCAGGTAACCCTTGACTCTCTCATTCTCATTGAACTGATGACTAGGAAGTTTATGACGTTGATTAGACTGCTTGAATCTTCATTTAAACTTCATTTAGGTGGAAGAGGTCTGAAACCTTGGGGCTCCAAAGGTACTAAGCATTAGAATCACAAAACATTTATCGCATTAAAGCATGGCCAGCAGCCATTTGACTAGGACATTACAATATCAGAAATTTTATACCTCGAAGATTTTTTTTTCGATCGCTGGTAATTTTTGGAGATCCGACGTTGGTCTGTGAAACCTGCCAGTTTGAGGACCGTCTTGTCTTTATTGGAGATCAAACTATCTTTGATACTTATTAACGGAATTCCATGATTTTGATTTTGTAAAGTCACAATCATAAGAAATGTCACCCTTCTGTGTAATTCATTTCATTTTTTTTCAAGGAGTAATATGGTTTAAAATTGACTAAAAAGTTCCTTGTCAACCAAATTTTCTTGAATGTTTGTTCATAGATATCAGATGTCAAATATATGAATTAACATTATTGATTTTCTACACCTAGAGAAAGGAGAGAGAACGGAAAGGTATCAATGTTAATTTTTGTGACAAGTTAATATCCAAAAGCACTCCATGTCAATTTTTCTGACAAGTTAATATCCAAAAACACTCTGTCAATTTTTGGGACAAGTTAATATTACTTGGAGGGGGTGTTTGGATGAAGGGATGAGATGGGATGAGTTGAGATATGAACTCAACTCATTGTTTGGGAGGCCAACTTCAAGTCACCGGCGTTTTATACTATGTTTACCAACAGTGCACTCAATCCTCATCATTATCGATGCCTCGTTACTCAACTTCACCAACAGTGCACTCAGTCCTCATCATTACCAATGTCTCGTTACTCAACTCTGGCAACTACCTCAAAGGCGAACTTCGGTGACCCCCTTCAACAGCCAACTTCGACGACTATCTCTAACGGCCAAATTCGACAACCACTTCCGACGGCCGACTTTGACAACTTTCCTCGACGGTCAACTCGGCCGACTTTGACAACCTTCTTTGACTGTCAACTCGGCCAACTCCAACAATCTCTGATGGTGGCCACTCCACCAACTCCAGCAACCATTAGTTTAAATTATGACTACTACAAATTTGGGTTATGTTGACATATGAGGCTTTTTGTTTTGTTGATGCTCGTGACATAAAACTATCAATAAAATCTTAATTTAAAGCTTAAAAATAACTATTAATTTAAACATACATATAAAACATCAATAAATATTTATATTTAAGTTGACGTATACAATTGTAAAAAAAACACATTTGTTAATACAAAAGTATGTAAGTTTCGTTAAAACGTTGAATTTTTGGTTTTTTTAATTATTTATAGTAATTTAACATTAATAAAATCACTTCTATCGTGTAAGAAATTAAACAAGCTTGTATGTAAAAACACATTTAAGAAAAATTGTCAAATGCATGAGTTTTTTTATTCTAAAAAGTTTTTATCAAAAGTGTTCAAATAAAAATAACTTAACTATAAATATTACATGCACAAATTTGTAAAATGATTGCTTAAATTTAATAAAAAAAAAAAAAAAACCAAAAACACAATTAAAAAAAAAAAAAAAACCAAAAACACAATTAAAAAAAAAAAAAAAACCAAAAACACAATTAAAAAAAAAAAAAAAACCAAAAACACAATTAAAAAAAAAAAAAAAACCAAAAACACAATTAAAAAAAAAAAAAAAACCAAAAACACAATTAAAAAAAAAAAAAAAACCAAAAACACAATTAAAAAAAAAAAAAAAACCAAAAACACAATTAAAAAAAAAAAAAAAACCAAAAACACAATTAAAAAAAAAAAAAAAACCAAAAACACAATTAAAAAAAAAAAAAAAACCAAAAACACAATTAAAAAAAAAAAAAAAACCAAAAACACAATTAAAAAAAAAAAAAAAACCAAAAACACAATTAAAAAAAAAAAAAAAACCAAAAACACAATTAAAAAAAAAAAAAAAACCAAAAACACAATTAAAAAAAAAAAAAAAACCAAAAACACAATTAAAAAAAAAAAAAAAACCAAAAACACAATTAAAAAAAAAAAAAAAACCAAAAACACAATTAAAAAAAAAAAAAAAACCAAAAACACAATTAAAAAAAAAAAAAAAACCAAAAACACAATTAAAAAAAAAAAAAAAACCAAAAACACAATTAAAAAAAAAAAAAAAACCAAAAACACAATTAAAAAAAAAAAAAAAACCAAAAACACAATTAAAAAAAAAAAAAAAACCAAAAACACAATTAAAAAAAAAAAAAAAACCAGATACCTTGAAATATCAACTTAGCACCCCAAACACCAAAATATGATCTCCACAATCATATAAACTCCATAGACATGAACTCAACTCAGCGTGCCAAAAAGCCTAGAGTAAAACATTTTCTACTTAAAATTTTTGTACATTCAAACTTATGAGTTTGGAGTGGTGAACAAAAATCCATTTGAGATGGTATTTAACCCTCTAAGCTATACTTGGATGAGTAAAATATCTGAGTTCAAGAGCTCAAACTTAAAAGTTTATCAATGTGTAATTTGAGAGCAGCAAATTACAATATTTGTTTACATTTCACAAACAGTGACTGGAATAGACCAACTTTCAAACCAGCTTTTTCCTCCTTCCATTTTCATTCTATCAGCGCTACCAAGTTGAAGCTGCAAAATGTACAAGTCTTTTCAAGGATTTACTTAAAAGTCTCCAATGGAAGTTAGTTGATCAGAGAGGTCAATATACCTTCATTGCCTTCATCTACCCTCCATCTTGGGTGCAATTGTACAACTTTGAAGCACTATAATTGAGTCATTAGGCTTCCATTTTAAGCAGCTTAGTGAGAGAAAGGAAACAAAATGTACAGAGAGAGGAGAGCATCACTCTCTTTTATCTTCCTCAAGATCTCCTCCATGTCCAAAGACAGGATGGTCTGCAGCAGTAGATGTTGCCTTTCTTTCCTTCCTTTCTAGCTTGTTAGATAAATCTGGAGCTACCTTAATTCCGGCTCCTGTGAGTGCTACAACATCCTCATCGACATCATCCCCAGTGTCCTCTGAGTATGCAAATCTACAAATCCCCAAATTCATTCAACTTAAAAGTTAGACAATAGTTCATTACTTCATGCAATAAAAAAATTGGGTCTCTTAGAAAAGAATGTTAAATATCTGGTTTTTATGTCTCTTTTAATGCAATTATGGACAAGTAAATGTATCAAGAAAAATTAAAGAAGATAAAGACAGCTATCCAAGTGCATATAAATGAAGTAGTGAAACAAAACTATGATATAATCAGAGACAGGCGTGTACATAATAACGTCAGAGAAAAAAAAATCTTGAGAGACCCTTTCGAACGAAAAACTATTCGCTAGAAGTTAAGAGATTCAAGTAAATTCCCAAATGGAGGCAGGGGATTGATGATTACCTGGTTATTGGATTATGAGAAGGAGCCCAAAGAACACATATAATCACCAAGAGAACAAAAGAAAGCAGAATCCAGAAGGCTGGAATAATCCAAGCTCTTTGCCACAGCTCGCTCAATGGGTCGGTAGCATTGAAATACAACTACACCAACAAGAATTAGTAATTCTAACCATTGGATTTACTTTACAATTTGATTGAACAGTAGAGAAAAACAGAGGATAAGTAAATGAAATACAAAGTTACCTCATATCCGATCCAAGCTATAGAAAGCAACACTGAAACCGCGAGACAGTTGGTAAACTTCCGATACAGTTCAAGTTTGGCCATGCTTTTTCTAACCTATATAGCATATACATAATAGAGAACTGAATATGATCATCCTCCCAGCAGAGAAAAAAGCTTAAACAAAGTATATTTACCTGAAGCTTCTCCAGGGTTTTCGATAGTGACGAAAAGATCCAAAGAATAAAGCAAGCATCCAATACAGCAACTGGCAACACCAGAAAGAACCTTGTTTTTCCAGAGAAGTCATTAACATTTCCCAAATGCTCGACAAGCTCAAGTGCTTCAGAAGCCAAGAAATATGTAACACCCAGTAGAGTAACTCTCGTGGTTATACCGCCAAGGGTTGGTCTCACAACTCCATATCCCATTGAAACCACTAGAAGAAGCAGCCTAGAAACAGTCTTCTTAATAGCACTAAACGTAACTGCCCAAATGGTTATTCCCATCGGTCGACTTCCAGAGGAATTAAAATTTGAATATTCAAAATACCAAAGGGCCATTTCACACATTCCCAAACCTATCACACAAGTCATATGGTAATGCAATTGCATTACATCTTTCCAATATCTTACAAACCAGAGAAACCAAACAAGACCCAGAACAAGGTAAGACAAAGACATAAAGCCAAAGAATGTCACCATTGGAGCCATCTTTCCTGGTAAATAACCATCTGGGTTTCTCCAAACTGTTCTTCCACTGATTAATGTGCCTCGGAGTTGCGGATCGCAGAACATAAAATACAGATAATACATTCCAGTTTTGTTAAGTTCAACTGTAGTTGGTTCCATTTTAGCTTCTTCACTTATCCCTTCAAAGAAAGTCTGTATTCTCCTTGGTCCGCTAGGATCATCTGAATTCTGCTTAATAATAACTTCTCCCACCTTGCAAGATCCATTACTTGCAAGCTTCTGGGTACAACATATAAGATCAGAATTCAGAAATGCCCCTCCTATTTTTGTCCTGTCTTTGACATCCACAATAATAGCTTCAATTAGCCCAGTTTTTTGCTGCATCTCATTATTCTGTTCTGCAGATTCTTTGGTTCGTCTAAATGTTATAGATTCAAACCTACATTACCCATAAACAAAATGAAAAACAGGATTTAATCTAAATTCTTTCGCACACCTCCGTCACATGCAAAAACCCACATGAACTGGATACTTAGAACGATCGATTTCAACCAAGCATCTAACATTCTACCATTTTCGAAGATGATTTAGAGGAAATAAACCAAACCCAATTGGGCGAACTCGATCAAATGAAAGAATAGTAGCGAATGACTCGAGATAGAGGGTTAGATTAATTTACCTGATGAAGGACATTCCATCGAGCGATTGGTCTGCAGAATCGGTGGAATTGGAGGAAAGAGGGTGAAAATTAGAAGCATAAAGGCCTTCACTACCGCCATGGAAGAAGAAAGAATTGGAACGATGAATGAAGGATTCGTTTTGGTATTGATGAATGGAAGCACCCACTTGAGAGATTGAAGAACAGTTCAGAAATGAAAGCGCAAGGATGATATGAATGTAGCCATTGGAGAAAGCAACCAAATTCAAAAGCTCCCTTCTCATCCTTCTGTGATTACTTGCTCCGAAGAACGATGGTGGAAGATACTTCTCTTTCAACGCATCCGTTTTTATTCATTTATTTATTTATATTATTTTACAATTTATTTAAAAATATGTTGGGTTCAAACCTTGCGAGGGAGTGCATATCAATTGCTAAAACTTGTTATGTGCTTTGAAGTTAATACATATATTTGTGTGTATTTTATGTCTAAAATATATGCGCTCTTTGATATACAGTAAAATGCGGCTAAAATATTATAAATATAGAAAAATTTAAAAATTAATTAAAAATATAGCAAAGTTTAACTTCAATCTGTAGAGAATGTTTAAAAAGCCCATTGAATGTCACAGTCCAACCCGAATTACCTTTTTAACCTAGGAAGAGATGTGAAAACATGAATCCTTTTACAACATCTATCACTAATTCCATTGTATTTCCTTGTTATGCATGTTGTTTATTTAAACAACTGCTTATAGAGTTTGTTTAAAGACGATATAACCATAGCTTATACAAACTCCTATCTATTAAATATTATAACTTTATATTTCGACGAACTTTGACTTCGCACAACAGTGGGAACTCAGTTGCTACCTGAAAAGAAAACATAAAGAAAGGATGAGCTTCACGAACCCTAGTGAGTGGTTAACGTATAACTAGGGTTTACATGACCCTTTATAAGATAACATAACAATGTTATAAGAAATCATAAATAGGTTCAATTATAGCGGGAGTACACTCAAACCTCCCATTTCTCTTTAAACTCAGTACCGAACTAATCTACTGGCACACTCTGGCACAACAATTTCATCTAAGCTCTATATGCACAAGATGTATGACGTATGATAGATGTGCAGGTCCCACATGTTTGGCGCACTTATTGGGTATAGGTGTCAAGCCCGACCCCAGTAGTGAGGTTACTTACTGAGTAATAAAATTACTCATCTTTTCCTCTTATGTATTTTTCAGGTAAAGGAAGAAATGTGCCGGCGAATGATAAGAAGAATCTTTGATGGCATCATGAGACCCTTAGCAGCTTCCTCTTAGTTTTGCATGTTTTCTTTTATGAAATTTTGTCCAACTGTCTAGTTTTGTTTTGAGACTCGTCTCCCTACTTGTTTATGCTGATTTTCATCTATAAAGCTTCTTTTATTGTTTTCCGTGGCGGTACCCCGAACCAAAATTTCATTTATTTCTTATTGTGCTGATTTCTTGAATTAAAATAAGTAGAAATTTTCATGAAAAACATGGGTTCTTCTTTACCATTCTACATAGTGTCGTTTCTTCGAATTGTTGCATGCACTGAGTAATGGTCCGATTAGATAGTTGTTAGTTGGGTCGTTACAATTCTCCCTCCTATCCTCTTCCCTTTACTGATCATGGCACAACTAGGTCGTCGTTGCTGCCGCTCGCTGTTCCACGTCGTTTTGGGATTCTTCTAAGGTTTGGCATACAATTTTGCTTTATTGAGGGTTTTCGGATTAGTTTGGAGCAACTTTTTGGTAAGTCTCAACCTCTCCAAACCCCTCCCAAATCTTGTATTGTTGTCGGAATTTTCTAAAAAATGAACCAAAATTTTACAAATATAACAAAACTTTTACGGTCAATCGACTACGATTGATATTTTACTATTATTTGTAAATATTTTTAACAATTTTATATTTAAAATAAATTTTCAATTTTGAAAGCTCTTTTTTAATCATTTTAATCATAGCATTTGGAAATTTTGAAATGAGGTTATAATCTTTGAAATTTCATTAACTCAAATTTTATAATCATAACATATGTAAATTTTGAAAGCTCTATTGTAATAAAATTAAAAAAATGGAAGTATATGATGATAATAATGAATAAAATATTTAAAAACTTTAATAATAGGTTAAATGATATATCTTAACAAATTAAAAACATAATCTAGATATCATTTCATTATTATATTTTTTTCATAATTATTTATATATAAACTAAAATTAATTCTAGATATGTGAACATTTCTTGACATTTTTTTTTCAACAATGATGATGAGTTATAATATTATATTTTTACATTTGCACATTTTATTAATAATAAAATAATTTTATCAATTTTATAATATGTAATTACTTAAAATAAATAAAATTATATATATATATATATATATTTTTAAAGAACTACAATTTCATATTATAATATAAAATAAAATAAAAATATGTATTATGTGCATCACATGTAATAATGAAATTGTTAAACAAAAATGTATTGTTATAAAAAGATTGATTTTTTATGTAACACCTCCAGTTTAGGAGAGAGACATGAATGAACCGAGATTACTTCCAAATCAAAGGGACCCTGAGGATATAAAAGGATGGTTAGGAGAGGTTTCAAAGAATTGAAAGTCACTACCTACACCAACAAAGTGCACTTTCCTTTTCGGTGATTCAATCATAAAAATTCCATAGTTAAACGTGCTTAACTTAGAGCAAAGTATGTTGAAAGGACATATGTTGGTTTGTGGAGATAGTCTTCGCTCTTGGAAACAATTCAAGACAAGGAAAAATGACATTGCCAAGTTATAGAGGACACATGTCGGGACCATCAATTCTTGAATTCGGATTTCAAATCCTAGACCTAGGGTGTAAATTAAATAATAAACTTATTTTTATAGACTAAAATTAGCAATTTAGAATTGACATCTTCCTACTATATTTAATATGGATTATGGATTAAGCAAGTTTTAGTTAATAAATTAATTACAAAATAACTATTAAATTAGTTATTCACAATAGTTATAGCATGATAATAAATAAATATTAATATATTATATTAATATATAAAATTAATCTAACCAATCTTTAAAATAAAATCTATTAAACGTAATATTTTTATTCAAAATATTTAAGAATGTATATAGTTCAATTTTTTTAGAGAAAATTACATGTACATGGCACGTGTAAACTACTGGTGTATTTAAAATACGTTTTTAATACACTTTGTTTCCTTGATTTTCTCATTAGAATTACATTAAAAGATAAGGAGAACTGTTTGTTTTTAGAAGAAAAAACTGCATCTCCTACGTTCTCTCTTTCCATCTCCCACGATCTTCTCTTCTTCCACTTTATCTTAACTTGAAAAGTGGTCCTGATTTGAATTGTGAAGTTTGGTTCCAAATCTGTAATCAAAATGCATAATTTGATTGAAAAATGAAGGTTATTCAATTTAATTGTAGTTGAAAATTACGTAGGACCCAACACTTTTACCATTATCTTTCCATATATTGTTTCTGATAATTATAAAATGTGAACGTTTCATAATTCTAAGTAAACGTGAACAAAAACAATTCAATTAAATTTGAAGTTGAAGCTCATTATGATTAATCTATGAATAGAATCTCATTGCGATTACAACAATTTTCATTACGATTCTTTTCCTTATTTTGTTTTAGAATGTAGAAAATAAACATGAAAACAGTCGACGATCAAATTGGCTTAATTTTGGTCGCTCTATTTTAATTTTATATTGGATAATGAGGCTCACATTCCTTCTCTTTTGCTAAATTGATGTGCTGGTTTGGGTTATAAAATCTTTGATTTCTTTTATTGTCAATTTTGTTCTTTTGTTTTACTTGTTCTTAAAAACACACTCTTTGGTTCATTTTTCTAACCATTTCATTTGCTCCTCCTTCAAAATGCTACACTATTTTTTTTTTTCATGAATACTTTGAAACCTTAATTAAGGCTAACCACAAAATTGATAAAAGATATGAAATACTATATTAAATAAATCACAATAGACAAGAATAATAATTTATAGTATACAACTAAATCGACTGTAAATATAAGTGGAAAAGAGTTTGAGAAGAAGACACGTAATTTTTATAGTGGTTTGATCAAAATCAACGTACATTCACTTTTCCAATCACCTCTTGAAATTTTGATTAAGAAACTCCTTAAACACTTTATATGGATTACACCTTTTTTTTTTATCTTTTACAAATTTAAATTTATTATTATTTTAGTCGTTTTACCATTTTTACAAAAGGAAAAATTATTTTGCTATTTTTCTAGATAAAAGCTCATAATATATTTAAGTTGTGTTTGTAATACTTTTTTAAGTGTATAATTTAAAAAATAAATCATTTTAAAAGAAATATAAATATTTGACAACCAATTTTAAAAATCATTAGTCTTTATTTTAAACGTATTTTATCAACACTTATTTGGTAAGTTAACCACATCCAATCGAGATTGCAAAATTAAGGACATAAACATGTAATCCAAGAAGGTAAGGATGATGTAATTTGGTTTGAGTTTGAATTGTAAGCTGTAAGTTGTAAGAGAGAGAAAGAGATTTAGATTGGATTCCAAATCGAAATTTCCAACAGCACCGCGTTCTTCTGTGTCTGTTCCTTACAAATAAAAAATTGTAAGAAACCAAAAAAGTTCTCTGTGCACCCAAAAACAAAGCACGAGCACAATGGATTTGGATGAACATGACCCACTTTGATTTACCCAAAAAGAAGAAGAAGAAGAAGAAGGCGGAGGAGGAGGAACAATTTCATCAACAGAGTCTCTCTCTGTAAGAGGAAGCCTTCCAATCCATGGAACTCCCCAATTCCACTAATCAAATGGCTTCCTCTTCCAACCCCACCACCCCATTTCGCGGTTCCTTCCACCGTCGAGCCCATTCCGAGGTCCATTTCCGGATTCCCGATGATCTCGATCTTGTCTCCGACCCTTTCGACGCCCCTTCTTCTGGATTTGGAGATCTGGGCTTCGAGGATGATCTCTTGTGCACTTTCATGGACATCGAGAAGATCGGATCCAAAATCGACAATGGGTCTTCGTCGAATCCTGAAGTGGCTGGCGGCGGTACTGCGGCGGAGAATGTTGGAGGGGAGAAAATCTCCCGCCCCAGGCACCGTCATAGCAATTCTGCTGATGGGTCTTCTATTATGGAGTCTATTGAGGCTAAGAAGGCCATGGATCCTGATAAGCTCGCTGAGTTGTGGACAATTGATCCTAAACGTGCCAAAAGGTTTTGTACTATTCTATTGTAATGTGCTTTAATTCATTTTTAGGTTCTGCAATTGCAATGTGTTTATGTAATGATCTCATCTTTGAATGTGTTGCTTGTCGATTGGACTTTTGATTCATGGCTGGAAGATCGAACTACTGAATACTTTTTTTTTTTTGGCCCTTGGATGCTTTGAGTAAATGGGAATTAGTTCAATGTCTGATGGTTGGATGAAAATTTGATGCATATATATAGAGAGAGAGTCTGTGATGATTAATTATGTCTTGGGGGGAATTAGCTATATATATGAGAGAGAGACTGATTTTGGACTTTTAGTTGGTTAATACGAGAGATTCTGGTGATATTAGATCTTACTAGGTTTTTGACAACCAGATATTGTAGGGCCACTATGTGGGGTTCTTCCAAATTTCGAAGTCTCTTTAACAATTTTTCCATTTGCCTCAATGACCAATAGGCCAACTTACGACAGTTCTTGAAATTCAATAATTAAAAATTAAGTCCCTACCTTATCGATCAAGGAATGAGAAAAACATGTATTGTCTTAATCTATACCTTCTAAATCAGATGTCTGCTTGGACATTCTAACCTTGTTTGACTGCTAATGCAACTGTGTTGTGTGGTCTTTTGTTTTCCTGTTTCTAGTTTGTTAAAATATTTGCAACTGGTTTTATCCGTCCTTAGTACTTCATTTGCAGGATTTTGGCGAATAGACAGTCTGCTGCTCGGTCAAAAGAGAGAAAAGCTCGCTACATAATGGAACTTGAGAGAAAAGTTCAAAGCCTTCAGACCGAAGCGACAACGCTCTCTGCACAGCTCACGTTGTACCAGGTTTTAACTTTTCACCAAACTCATTTTTGGCTGTTACAATGATCAAGGTCATATTACATATCTAGAGTCTGATAAAGTACACACAACATTTCGAAGGCAATTTTCTGCCTAATATTTGCTTATACAGTTCAGTGGGAACACTAGATGTCCCTTGCTATGAGATTTCTTAGCTTTTCTTGGTAAGAGATGTAATAGATTTGCATTAAAGTCACAGGAGTAACCCCCAAAAAGATTGATGAAGAAAAAGGAGAGAAATCATAGAAGTCCCAATGCAAGGTGGTGAGAAGAGGACTTAGTACATTCTCCCCCAAATTATAAATAAAGATAAAAGAAGGAAAAAGAAAAATGCTATACACTAATCTTTAAAAGTACTGTTGTTTCTGAAAGTGATTTTCTTATGTATATATATGTGTTTTCATTTATTATTAAAATTTGTCTTCTTAAAATGAACAAATAAATTTTGTTTGGAGGAAAACTTGAGACTTTGGTTATTAAAACACCACATGCCATTTAAGTTGGAGGAATTTTCAATTTTGATTTTGTACGTTGAGTGTCCTTTTCTATTACTTCTGAAACGCTGCTTTTGGGATCAGTGGAGGCAATGGAACCCTCCTCCGTCCAAGCTTTATTTAGTTATCATTGCTGTTACTATTATTATTGTCAAACGTATTCTTTTAAAAAAGTGATTTAATTGTTTTTCCGTTTTTGGAGAAGTTTAATTTCTTACCAAATTCTTGAAACGAAATTAAAATTTTGAAATTTTATTTTAAAATTCATTGTAAAATTTATATAAGAATAACTTACTGTGTCCTATGTATTCAAACTAATTATTTAGTCTCTGAACTTTTATATGTAACAACTTAGTTTTAAAATTTTAGTATAAACAATTTAGTTCATGTATTTTCAAAATTGTAACAATTTAATTTCTACGGTAAAAAATCCATCAACATGAAGTGCCAATTTTTATTAGGTAACAATTAATAGTCTTTATAGATTAGAAACACATTTGGTTCTTAATCAATTTATTGATCTAAATATGTAAGAAATCTCATTAAATTTTAATAATAATTTTCAAGATTGGGACTAAATCCTTAGTCCTTACAAATTTTAAAGCACATGTATTAAATTGTTACAACTTTGAAATTACAAGGACTAACCCATTACAAACTATGGTTTTAGAACTAAATTTTTACTTTGATGAATGTTTAGAGATCAAAGGTGTTATTAACTTCGATTTTTCCATTTCAAAAAAATATTTGAGAAGTTGAAAGTGGAAACCTTACAAATTATTTATTGCTGCTTACCTTTGATCTTTATATTTCTTTCTCAACTTCAAAACATGATTTTGACTTCTTTTATTTAACTTTTATGCCTTTGAAGCATTGAAATTTATTTTCTAGTTAAAAAGATGGGGAAATTTTTATTTTGTTATCTTTGCATTTAGTGAAGTGAGTTTAATTTAACCTTAAAGTTTAAATTTTTATCAAATTAAATCTTTGCTTCATTGAGGGGTAAAATTAATATCTCCATTAGTTGAGTTATTATATTATTATTATATTTTAAAAAGGATTTATGACTAGTTGGGGGCATTCTTGTGGTTAGATTGGGCTATTTTTGTAATTATTGGTTCTTCAGCTAGGTTGGATGTTTTTTATTTTTGTTTGAGCATTTAAATGTCGAGGTTACGTTTTTCTTTACCTGCTTTTGATGAGATATTTGGGTGATTTGGTGTTTGTGGTTATTTGGGCTATTTGGTTGGATAGAAATAGCCTAACTCCTAAGGACATCTTCTCAACTAGAGACCCATATAGAACTGCAAAGGTTTCTAGCTGATGTACACTTCTTAACTATTCCTCTTCTAAATTTTTAGATCTAAAACCTTATTCAGGGTGTAGGAGTGAGTGAGGTCCTGAGATGCTCAGAGTTGCTCTCTAGGTCTAGGGTTCTAGCCCCTAGGTGGAAAACTCAGGTCATGTCTGATAATGATTTCATTTATAATTTCTACTTTATGATCTGCAAAACTTGGCTTGAATTTTGATAACTTTTAGAATTAGATAACAAAACCAAACTGACTTGTGGGTGGAATTGGTGTTTTTAAGCTAAATTTTCAAAAATCAAATAGTTACTAATAGGCCCTTGGTAATATATAATTCTTTTTGTCTCCTATAATTACCTTCTGATACCCGGTTATGAAAGAAAAACCTTTGTTTTCCACAATAAAATGGACAAGGGCAACTAATCTGAAACATGCTGAATGTATACTCCAATTGACATTATGATTTCAGCTTTTCCTGTTCTGATATGATTATAGAGTTTACTTTTTCTCTAAAATTAAAAATGTGATTGTAGAGTTTCACTTTTATTTCATATATTTTGCCTTTTAGTGGCCTTCACTTAAAAAGGTTGTTGCTGCTTTGAGAGGAGGTAATGATGGAGACTTTTCTTCTTTCTCATGGCAAGAGGATACAAATGGGAATATACTTAAAGGTTTGTTGGTAAATAGAAAAAGTGAAAAAAAGTGGTAAGACTGAGATATGGTCACTGAGTGTACTAGTAGGAGTTTCCAAAAAGAGTTCTTAGTCCATCCATCACATCACATCACCTTACTTTTTCTTGTTTCTCTTTTTTTTCCCCTTCTTCCTTCTCTTTTTTAAGTTTGACCTCCACTTTCTCCTTATAAGCACCAAAATCTACCTTCACTGTGGGTTTCCTTCCCCTATCTCAGCTTCCAATTATAATTTCTTCATCTTACTCTCTCACAAATGACAAATGTTATTTCATAAAGGATCTAGAGTGATGACATGAATATTGTCAAAATAAGAATAAAAGGAACATTGCAAAAATTATTAATTTAAATTTTGGATTCCAACTGCATGCTCAACATCCAATTTTGTTAACTTCAGCTTGTCTTGTGCTAATCCTAATTTTCCAAGCTATCACTGCTCGTTTAACTTTCAAATATTGTGATGTTTGTGAAGTATTGATGTAGCATAGTCAGGAGTTGGTCATAAGCACATGAATGAAAACAGGTTTTACAGTAGTTTAATATGTATCTAATTAATTTAGCCCCGTTTGAAAATCATTTGGCTTTGAAAATTAAGCTTACAAATGCTACTTCTACAAATGGACTTTTTCATTTTGTTATCCACTTTTTAGGTATGTTTTCAAAATCAAAGCCGAATTTTAAATACTAGAAAAGCTAATTTTTAAAAACTTTAGTTTTTGCTTTTGGAATTTAGCTGTGAGTTTAAGTCTTACTTAAAATTATTTTCAAGAAATTGTAAGAAAGCAAGGACATTTTTCTAAAACAAAAAGCCAAATGGTTACCAAAGGTGCTTAAAATTTGTTGTGTAAAGCTACAGGAGGTTTTTCTATTTTCTAATAAGCCCCCACCCCAAAAAGACAATGAATACAAGGATTCTTATTTTTGTTTTGTTCATTTCATCTTTTCTTCATGTTCTTTCTATCAGAGGGATACCACAGGGCTTTCAACAGAAAACTCAGAGCTCAAACTTCGTTTACAAGCTATGGAACAGCAAGCTCATCTACGCGATGGTATGCATCCACGTATACCCTGTCTATGTATTATTATTGACCTGACCCTCTTTGTTTAGCTTTTAGATGTCTGGATAATGTGATATTCACTTCGTCACGTCTGCTATTGGTTTTTCTTTCTTTATTCATATCTGCCTTGTGTCCAAGTAGGGTCTGTTTTAAATCCACCTACTTAGATGCTGCGTTATCCAGATTTTGATGATCTTGAATAAATGTTTGAATTTAAGAGCTATTGATGTCTATATTTGCACATTAATCTGGTCACCCTGATACTTTATCATCACCTTAGGTTGCAGGAGAAAGTCTTGCTGTTGGACCAGCTTTGATTGTGCATTGTAGTGATATTCTTGCTTTACGATTGAACGAAAAATAATGCAATACAAATTTGTTTGACAACTTCTCGTAATATACAGCTCTAAATGAAGCTTTGAAAAAGGAAGTTGAGCGGCTCAAGATCGCAACTGGAGAAGTAATGACAGCTACAGATTCGTATAACTTTGGAATGCCTCAAGTTTCATATCCCCAATCTTGCTTCTCACACCAACCACAACCTGGGCGACACAACCCACAGAGGACGACGCAAGGGCCCCAAGTTCATCCATTCCATTCTAGTTTACCGAACCCACATCAGTCTTTGTTTGTTGCATCGCACCAGCCTCATGCCTTGACAGAAATGTTTCATCAAGATCCTATTAGCCGATTGCAGGGTCTCGACATCAGTAGCAGAGGCACAGAAATAAAGCCAGAAGGCTCCTCTATATCCGTCAGTGAAAGTAGCAGCACATTTTGACCCAATTTTTTTGCCAACCTATGCTTCGACCTCCCAGTGAAAAGATGGCTTGTTCATAGATTGACCCTGTTGACAGAAATTTTTTTCCCACATTTGTACGTTGTTCTTCGTTCTTTTCTTCATTAATCGCCCTCGGGGTACTCTGACAGGATAGAACAAATTATTCTTGTGATAGAAAGAGAAGCTTTCTCTTGGCTTGAATTCTGTTTCATAGTCCCATTTGCTGTCATCCAAAACATTGCTTCTTTTGGTAAAGGAATTTTTTTTCTTCCTTTTTCTATTCATTCTTCATTATTCAACTCATACCTTGGTCCCTAGTTGCAACTATAGATTTGTTTGAATACTGAAAGATCCTGAGAATGAGAATGACCGAATTCTGTGGTTAATTTTCTTTTCTGAAGGAAAACTGAAACAATGATGCTCTGTTGTTTATTTGCATCTTGTTTGTACAGATTGAGAAGAAAAAGGTTATTACTTATTTAGTTATTGATGTATGAGTGAATGTATTTACAGCTAGGTGGGGCTGGAGAAATTACTAAATTGTCCACAGTTGAAGGGTTATTGGGGTCCCTCATGGGACTGCCATTAAAGGCCACATGGTAGGGTTGTAATCCAACACCCCTTAAATCTGCATCTAAGGGAAAACCTCATGTGACTGACATTTGTGGTTGTTATTCTTAGCCCCATTTTAATAATCACTATTTCTTGACTGTGACCCTTCTGAGGGTGACTTTGAGATTACCATTTTTCCTTTTTTTTTTTTTTTCTTTTTGGAATTATTGGAAGAGAAAGAAAAAATACACTTGTTTTGTTCTTCTATGATGTTGAATTAATATTGGCTAAAAGTGCTTTTCAAAATTTAATTCTGGATGTCTTTAGAAATTCTTTCTTGGGAAAGTACTTTTTCCTTTTCTCAAAATTACTTTTGCTTGTAAGTATCTATTTTGAATTTTTTTTATGTTTAGTCACACTAGAATGTATTTTTTATCAAATTTACTTGTCATCAATTGATTGTTCCAAAAGTACTTTTCGAGAGATCTTGATTTGCAGTGAAAAAAAGATTTTTTTAAAAAAAATGAATTGAAATCATTCTCAAAATGTGATTATTTCTAAAAACATGATTTAATTATTTTTAGGATAATTGTTTGAAATGACCAAACTAGTTGAAATATTTACAAATAGCAAAGCAAAATGTTACGGATAGATCATGAAATTTTGTTATATTGTAAATAGTTTAGTTCATTTTTTTTTATAGAGTATTTTTATTTCTTTTAAATCAAATACGTTGTTAATAGTAATTTAAAAGCGAATAAACCTATTGTGCTTTTCCTTGGTAAGCAGTTTATTTTCTAAAAATATTTTTACAATTTAAGACAATACTTTCTAGTTTTCTAATATTCAGACACTATAAAAATCGGATTGAATTACAAATATGGCACTGCTGAAGTTTCAAATTCTCTCTTTAACTTTTTTTTTTAAAAGAAGTTTAGATTATATTTCTAAATTTTCAATTTCTTGTATTTATTGAGTTCATCTATCATTAAATTTCATTAATATAAGTCTTATACGACACATTAAATGCATCCTTTAAAATATAATTTAAGAATTTTTTAATTAAACAACTATGTAAAAAGAGGATCAAATCATTCGTCATTTAAGATAGTAATACTATAGTTAATGTCTTATTCACGGTTCAATTTAAGACTTATAGAAACATACCAAGTGGTCTAATTTCATACAAACATATTCAAAGCTAAGTGAATCAAATATCACATCCTACCTGTCAATCTAAACATATCTCAACTAATTGAAATAAAATTTGAAGTTCGCATCTTAAAAATGGACCTAATTAACTGTAAAATTAGCTTAGGAAAATATTTAAATTGATGAAAAAGTATTCATGAGATTATGAAAAGAGAATTCTGGAATAGACCATAATTGGATGTGTTCCAAACAGTCGTATTCATATGTTGGTGTTAATTTGGTCTCTCTCGCATTTAATTACTTATGAACATTTTGTACACTTTGGAGGCCACATCCTTTCTTTTCCTTTTCATTCATTCATTTTCAAACATATCTACGTGTTCTTTTTAACATTTTTATCTTTTATTCTACATTTTTAAAAATAAAAAAATTATAAATTTAATCTCGAGATTTCGGTGACAGTGTTGTAATGTTAGGTGGCAATTTTCTCGAACTAATGAACATGTCATGTCAACTTCTTGTTAATGATGTTATTAATAATAGTGGAAGTATAACTTGATTTTAACGTAAATAAAACCTTTCAAAGAAAAGTCGTATCTATTTTCTCTCTAAACTTTTAATTTCATTGAATTAAAATAAATGTTTTTTTTTTAAGCAAACTTATTTTACGTGTTTGCCCGGGAAAATATTTCAAAGATGATTATTCAAACAAAAAGCAAGTATTAATTATATCATTAATAGTTTAAAGTTTAATTATTCATGAAATTGAAAGTGTAGAATAAATTATAATATTATAACGTCTGGATTAGTATGGCACATGAATGAACCAAAATCACTGAATGAAAAAGATCCTAAGTATATGAAAAAAAATATATGGTTAAAAGTGATAGTTACTATTTATATTAGTAAAGTACGTCTTTTTTTTTTCTGATGACTTAATTATAGAAACTCTAAAGTTAAACATATTTAGATTGGAGCAATTTTGTATTTGACAATCACCTGAGAATTTTTATCGAAAGTATGGGAATGAAAGCAAAACATGCTAAAAGATTTTGTGCATAGTTCGTGAAGTAGTTTTCACTCTTAGAAATGGTTGAAGACACGTAAGATAATGTTTATAGATCATAATTAAATGTTGAAGCCCTCAAAACGCCGAATCTAGATTTTGAATCCTTAGACCTGAACGCTACATATATAAATTGCTAAGTTTAGAGGCAAATAATCGATGTTATCAGTAAAAACTTTTAAAAATAGAAAATTTGAATTTTCATAATTTGTGTGGATTCAATTTTACAACCTAACCTTGAAACAATATATAGTTTATAAGAATCCATTGAATTCTCCCATAATCTTCTTTGGGGTGAAGGGTCACATCCAACCCATCTTATCAATCTCTTTGTTATAATGTTCCATTTAGGATGTGTTTGAAATACATTTTTAGGTATTTAATCTAAAAATTAAGTTATTTTGAAAGAAATACAATTGTTTGACAACTACTTAAAATGAATTTTGAAAATCTTTAGCATCTTTATTTTTAATAATTCTTATAAAAAATGTTTGAATAAAAATAAAATTTTAAAAAATATTTATTTTTTAAGTTAATCCAAATGGGCTCTTAACATGAAATCATATGTTATAATTGTCTAATAATTTCTTCCCTTGTAATATCTTAAATGTTGAACTAATTAACAGGGAGTTAAAAAAATAGGAAAATTATCTTAAATGGCAAAATTGTTGAAAATATTTACAACTAATAGCGAAATACACAGTCTATATGTGATAGACCGCAATAGACTACTATCTGTGTCACAATAGACTGTGACACAAATAGTAGTCTATTGCGATCTATCATAGTCTATCGTAGATAGACAGTGAAATTTTGCTATATTTATAAATATTTTGGCTCGTTTGCTATATTTGAAATGAACCTTTAAAAATATTGAGTTTTCATTGTATTTTTGGAATATTATAGTCAATTTTAAGTTCTTTGAAGTTTTGAACTTTTAAACCATAAAATTTAACTTCTCACAAATTTAAAAATTAAATTTGAAAAATGGTGCAAAATTAAGTTAATTTATAAGCTCTTTTTAAATATAAAAAAATGAACCAAAATATTTACAAATATAACAAAATTTTGTGTCTATTGCTGTCTATTACAAATAATCTATGATATTTTGCTATTATTTGTAAATATTTTCAATAATTTTGTCATTTAAAATAATTTCCGTTAAGTATATCTTCGATCAATCTCTATAATTTTAAAAGTTTTCTTGTCGTCATTTTTTCAATTTAATATAATGTAAATTAGATTTATTTGACTTTTTCTTTTTTGAGACATAACAAACCAAAAGGAAAACTAGGCTCCTCAATGGGCAACAAGAAAAGCAAAGTCACTAGAATAAAATTCCACTTGATGAACTGGAAAATTATTCAAGCACAACTCCCTTCTTCCTGACAAATCGACTCAAGCCAACCTATGAGTTGTCAAGTTATGAGATCGATGCATTTGTTGAAAGGACACAGAAACAAAGGAAGAAACAATCTGTTTAATATCAACAACCCAATTTGCCACTTCATCTGAACATGCTAAAATGCCTTCCAAAATCTGAAACAACACCAATGAATCAAACAAAACTAACAAATGAGAAAGACTCATTCTTTCGGCCAAACAAAACCCCTCAAAAACAACAAAAGTTCAAGCACATAAAACATTCCCAGAGAAATCTCTGAACCCACTCAAGGAGGCTAAGATGCGAACCAACAATCCCACCAATTCCCATTATGTGATCACCAAGTTTAAAAGCAACATCACAATAAATAATGTTAAGATTTTTGTCCAACGGGTCATACCTAGCATTTATAGGAATCTGTGAACTAGAAGGCTCATAATGGATCCTACCAAAACTATTCAGGTAGTCAACAATCCACTCACAACGGTCCTCCACCGAAGGGATAAGAGCTGAATGAACAACTTTATTTCGATTCCCCCAAATGGCCCAAGCAATAATACAGGCACGAGCCAAATCATCATTAGACAATACCCTGTCCAGCTCAGTCCATAAATTCAGATAACTAAAGTGCTTAGCACTAACACACCATCTTGATCCAAATATAGATCACTAGATGCGTTTAAGCCGACTACACCCAAATAGAGCATGACTCATGAATTCCTCCTTACGCTTACACACTTGACACTAAGGATGAACTGCTATACCCCTGTGCGCAGTGAAAACAAACACCAAGATACTCTCATAAGACAATTTCCAAACAGACAACACAACTTTGACAAGTATAGGAAGCTTCCAAAGACGGCAATAATGAAACTACAAAAAGTTTGAAAAGCTAAATTTGTATTACACTTAACTATAACTTTGGAAAATAATGAAACTTAAAAAAAAAAAAAAAAAAAAAACACATTGGTTAACTAAAAAAATGTTTTAATTCTAGATTTTTATTTAAAAGTAACAATTTAGTTTTTGAACTTTAATTTCTAATAATTTAGAAACTATATTTTTAAAATTGTAACAATTTTGAGCCTCTTTATAGGCAATTTAAAAACATAAATTTAAAAACAATAGATTCAATTAAAACATAGTTGAATTTTATATTTTTAGTATATTTAGTAATAGATTCATAAATTAAAATTTAATTCGAACAATTGTTCGAAAAGGTTTTATAGTATATTTATAAGTTATAAAACTAAATGTTGAATATAAACTATTATTAACTAAGTTACGAATTTGGTTTAGGTTAAAAATTGTGTATAATTACTATTTTATGATATTATATGATTTATAATATATTATATAATACATATTTTTATTTAATAAAAATAATTGAATTGATTCTAAATATAATTGCGTTTTAAAATTTCAAATTCAAAATCTGAATACACTACAAACATTAAAAAAAATGTTGATTTCAGAATTTGCACGATTTGGATCACAAAATCTGGAAATAATTTTCGAAAACAAAATTCAGCCTGCTTACCAAATACATATACGGTGAACTCAATGAATCTGAAAACATAAAATAAAATATAAATTGCGTACCAAACATACCCTTAGCCTCTATAGTGATAAATATCAATAAAATTAAATATCAATTTTTATTACGCAACGATTTAGTCTTTTATAGTTTATTAACAAATATATCAATCTGAACATGTGTAAGAAAATTTTATGAAATTTTAATATCTTACAATTTAGAGAATAAAGAGTTTCAAATGGTTAAGTACAAGTTACCTACAAATTAGTTTTAAAATACTACAAATTTGAAAAATATAGAGACTAAATTATTATTTGAAAAAAAGTTCAGGGGACGAAAATAATATAAATATATTTTTTAAATTAAACATTTTTAAGTTCACAAAGTAAAGGTGGAGAGATTTAAACCTCTAACCTCTTGATTGATGACAAATACCTTGACCAGTAAACCTTTTGTATGTTGATTTTATTAGCTATTTGAAACTATTTTTAGGGAAGATTTATTGTTAAAAAATTGGGTCACATATCAAGAAATAGTGACATGGCATGATAATATGTTTTCATTTGAAACTGACAAAAAAATAAAATACAATATTTAGATTGAAGGTTTGATTGAGGAAAAAGCAAAAACCATAACAAAGTTTATGAAGAGACAAGGTCAAAGATTTTGTTGTAAGAAAAATCCCAGTGAGACAGTTCAAAACAAATGACAAACTAAATTATTGACTAAAAAAAAAAAAAAAGGAAAATGCTAAAGCCAAAGTTTACAAACCTCTAAAACTTGGGTGATAAAATCAATTAAAATATAGGGAAACAAAAACAAAAACAAAAATCATTTGAATTATTAGTGTTCAATGGTACCCTTTTCAACTTTTAATTTGAACTATTATCTTCTAAATTAACTAAATTACTACAATTATTTCAATTTTACTATTCTAACTTTGTTGGCAAGTTGGGTTTAATTACAAAATTTTGCAAGTTTACGAAATTATTGCAGCAATTCTAAATGTTTAATTTTTAATCCATTTTAATAATTCAATTATTTTATTATCATAATAATATAATTTTTTTTGTACACTAACGGCAGGACGAGAGATCAAACCTATGACTTTAAGGAAGAACCATCGATGAACTAAACTTACTTTGTAATGATATTTTAGTTCTTAGGTAGGGTAAGGTTTGATGTTAATTTCATATAGTTTGTCACATAATTATAACAACATGTCTAGTTTGTGGGAGTTTAATGGATAATTACTTTGAATTAAAATTTTGAACATACATCGTAGCAATCCTTGTAGCATTATTACAATCGCACTTGTGAAATGTTCTTGTAAATTATAGTAAATACTTGTAGATTGCATATAGTTATTTTCTGACAAGTTTATACATAAGGTTTAAAAATGTTGAAACAAATTTAAATAAAATAGTGATGTCGAAGGATATTTTTAAAATGATTACCAACATAAAAAAATGAAATTAATAAATAAGTATTTCACAATTTAAATAAATTAAAAATTCTTATTATTTTGTATTATATTCACATTAGTCATATTTTTATTGTCTTTTTTTTTTATGTTTTTATTTATTTATTTTTAATGATGTAATGGAAATGATAACTCAATGTTGAATTTATGGATATGTGATGATATTGATGGATATGTCGTCATGTCAACTTAAATTTAGTACTTTGGGATATGAATTACAAAGTACGAATCTTTGGGTGAAGATGAAAAAGTTGACAAATTATTAATGATTAATAGTTTTATATTAATTTAATAGAGTTGTTTTTAAATATAGTAAATGAGTTAAATTATTTACAAATATAGAAAAATTTTAGCGATAGACCACCATAGACTTTTATCATTAGTCGATAGGCCTATTACTTAGTGATAGAAAGAGCGATAAAAGTCTATTGCAATCTATCGCTGAAATTTTTCAATATTTGTAAATAGTTTGATATTTTTTCCTTTTATAATAATTTCTCAATATTTAGTAAATAATTACAACTAGTTTTATAATTTATAAATATATTATAATACACATTTTGGACAATTTTTCTTTTCTTCATTCATTCTCAATTGTTTAAATTCAGTTTAATTACTTTTCAATAGATCTTCAAATCAGTCCTTATTGAATTAACTAAGAGTAGAAAAAATCAAAATTTATCCTTAATCTTCCTAAGATGTATATTATCACTCTAAACATCCAATCTCATCAAATTTAACCTTGTATTTAAATGAGTATGGCAATATTTACTTATCTTCGTCCAATATCCACTAAATTTACCAAAATGCATCATTTAAACGTCTAAAAACTAATTATTTTTAAGATTGTTTTCAAATATAGTAAAATGAGCCAACTTATTTACAAATATAACAAAATTTCAATGTCTATCCGTGATAGACATTGATAGACAGTGTCTATCATTGATAGACAGTGGCATATGTCTATTAGTGTCTATCACTAATAAACAATAATATTTTGCAACATTTGAAAATATTTCTAGTAGTTATACCATTGAAAATAATTACCCTTAATTTTAGTGAAATTCAAGCTTGGTTCAAAATTAATTTTAATCCTGACACGAAATTAATTATTAAATCTTTATTCTAAAACTCACATATTTTAACAACACAAACGAATTTCTTTAAAATTCTATCATTCTTTTTACAATATGTGAAGTAAGAGAATCAAAACTCAATCACTTTAAAGTCAGTAGTTCAAGTTGGACTATGATTATGCTGGCAGAGTTCGATTATATCAATTTCATTAGGCATAACATATATTTTGGAATTTATTAAACCCATGTGAAATTATGTATAAAAATGAATTTCGAACATAAACAAGGTAAAGATTGAAGAACTATTTCAAATTTAAAATAGAGGTGCAAAATTTAAGGTAAAAATTGATACATCCTGCTAAGTTGATTAAAAATATACTTGTTTCTACTAAAGTAGGTAGTATTTGTATGGTCAACCTCAAAGTCATAGATTTGATCCCCACTAAAAAAAAAAATTATTTTTTCCCGTAAGTTTATTTTTTTAGAGAAATTATTTTAACTAAAAAAACTGTTGAAAAAATTTACAAATAATAGCAAAAAATCACAGTTTATCTGATAGACCGCAATAGATTGTGAAAGACTAGTATCTGTGTTTATCATAACACAGATAGTAGTCTATCATGGTTTATCGCAAATAAATAGTGAAATTTTACTATATTTATAAATATTTTACTTTATTTTTCTATATTTAAAAACATTCATATTTCTTATCCATAAAATATTACTAATTCAACATGTTTATTTTATGGGAACCGACACATACCTATGACCTTTTATCTATTTATTAATGTTATTATAAAATATTAAGTTTTTAAAAATTTATATTTTATGCATTTGATAAAAAAAAAATTTTTGTCTTATTTGACGTTACAAAATATACAAATTTTTAAAATGTAGATTTATAGTATCAATATTGACAATGATTTATTTCTTTCTTTAATTCTATATTATAAAATCAACATCTTTATTATTTCAATAGAAATTGAAATTAATTCAGTGCATGGATAATTATTTTTTTATATTCATATTTCCTCATAATTATTTGTGAAGAAAAGTTTTAGTTTGTTATTCACGTTAAAATCACAGATTTATGGATAGTAACTTTAACAATATTCTATTAACTTGAACAAAGACATTCCATCATAAAGTTTGAAAATTATTGTTTATTCCAAGAAATTTTTAGAAATAATTTTTCAAACCCCGTTAAGTTTTCATTCACTCAATTTTGTTTCAAAAATTGGTTAAAATTTCTGGAAATAATTTAATGATGATATCTTCAAATTTGAATCTATGAACTCCTAAGAAACATTCATTTAGTTTGTCCTAATATTTATCTCAGTTTTATTTATTTATTTATTTATTTAATTTTTTAATCATGCTCGTACTAAGATATTAGTTCACATATTCGAAACTATGCCGTCATTAATTTGTTAAAGTTAACCTAAAAGTAAAGACCAAACTATATGCTATTTTTTACCGTTCAAAGGCTAAAATAGACATTTTAAAAGTTTAAGAATCCAAATGAAACAAACTTTAAAGTTTAAGTACTGAAATCAACATTTTCGGAAGTTCAAAAACGAAAATCAAATAAATTTTTTTGGAGACTAAAATAAAATTTAAACCTAATTTAAATGATCATCTAAGTCCCTATAATAGCTTTCACTCAATTTTGATTTGTTATGGTTTGGCTAGATCTCCCTAATCATTTATATAATATAAAGGGACGGTTGCAAATATAGTTCAAAGTATTTATACATATAGTACAATGCAAAAAAATAATAATAAAATAAATAAATAAAAAATTGCAAATATAACAAAATTTAGATTTGGCTTTTAAAGTCTATCCATATTAATAGCAAAGTCTATAAGTGATAGATCATATCACTAATCATTGATAGATTTTGTTATATTTGTAATTTTTTAAAAATATTGCTATACACTTAATTATTATCCCTAAAAGTGCTATCCAATGCAATATAATTATCCTATAAATTATCAAGTACAATTCATATATAAAAATAAAAAAAAACCACAATAAATTTCCCAAATATAGAGTACCAAATTTGTTGGTTCCTTCATGACCCAAATCAACCCCTTTGTACTATTCACATTTTCTTTTAAAACTTTTGCTTTAACAAATTGATTTGGTTCTCAAAGAGCAAACATTGAGTGGGTAAGAAGGGAAGTGAAAAGGTTAAGAGGAGGCTTATTTTTTAATTCTTACAATGTTAGAAAAAGAGCCACCAAAATCACTTTATTACACACTAATTTAACTTTATTGACCTAAATAAAAGGACCAATTTAGTTTGTAAATAGAGATTTCTTATATTCTTTTTTCCACTTTACTTATAACTCTAGTTTGATCTTCTCCAATTGCAATCTCTCTACAAGATCAAAGAAAAAGGAAAAAGGAATATAATTTTGTTCTACTAACTTATTCTTAATTTTTTTTTTTTTACTATATAACAATTTAGTTTTGACGTACCTTAAAATTTGTAACAATTTGTGAAAGTAAGTTTGATTCTGTGGTATTGACAAGTGTCTTATCTCTAAAGGTTAGAGGTTCAATTTCCACCCCATAGTTGTTGTACTAAAAGAGACTTATAACAAAAATTTCATCAAAATTAACTGTTTATTTATTTATTTATTTATTATGTAGCCACTTATATAAACTTTGTAGTTTATTATAAGAACATTTTGTCTTCAATCAAGTTATTGATTTACCTATATATGTACGAAATCTTATTGAATATGAACAATATTTTTTCCAATGTTGATAGTACATGATTAAATTGTTGTATATAAAGTGTAAGGACTAAATTGTTATAAATTTAAAAGGTCATAGACTAACATTTTACAAATTGAATTGTCTTATATTTAAGAGTTGATCGACCAATAGTGATTTTAACATAATATGAATATATATATTGTACATCACTCACATTGAAATTAAGAAAGAAAGATAAACAAGGTTAAAATTTTTGTTTAATATACTAGATGTTTCCCAACAAGAAAACAAGCCTAGTTACCTTTTCCATTCAACGTTTGGCTTAATATATAAGGATGGAATAAACTCATTATCCAAACGAGCATAGTCCAACTAATATATCGTAAATTCAACTGTTTAATTAGAAAAGATGAAAATCATGGTTCAAAAGTAGTAAGACTACACTTTAAAAAACCATATGGTTATAATACGAAGCCTAAAAACTACATTTATTTAGTTTTAAAAAAGTAGGTAATAAAACAAGAAAACGGATGGAAAATTTAATGAAAGAAGTATTCATATAAGCTTAATTTTCAAAACAATGAAAATAAAAAGAGTAGTTGCAATGGATAACACTTTTAGAGATAATAATCAAGTGTATAGCAATATTTTAAAAGAATTACAAATATAGCAAAATATATCAGTGTTAAAGTCCATCCCTGATAGACTTTTATTAGTGATAGACTCTATCGCCGACAGACTCCTACTAGTGATATGGTCTATAACTAATAGATTTATAAAGTTAGATCTAAAATTTGCTATATCTGCAAATTTTTTTCGCATTGTGCTATATTTACTAATATTTTGAATCTAATTGCTATATTTGTAACTGTCCCAAATCAAAATGGCTATTAAACGGGTCTACAAATATATTTCTATGATAGGTAATCGAAGAGAGTATGAATTACACTAAATGAGTCTCACTTTTAAATATTCTAACCACTTGTTTACTTTGTGCTCTCATGCGGGGTACGAAAATTGTTATATTATTAGTATTTTTTAAACTTTTAACCTGACATTAAATAAGCAATTAATGACTAAACAAAGTACTAATGACTAAACAAAGTAATGAGTGATTACAATATATATACTTTTAAGGAGAAATTAGATAAAAGAAAAAAAATGAAAGAAGATTTATCCGCTTTCAGATTAATTACTTTCATACAAAATGTGACCGAACGAAATCTAACTTCAAGAGGATGGTAAGAAGCATACATTTGTAACAAAATGACACAATTCAATACATTTTTTAAGAGATTACATTCTACCTATTGAATCTCGACAAATTTTAATATTTAGTGATGTAAAAAAATAAAAACGAACAAAGTTATTAGCAACAATATCCATAAAAGATACAACTTAATATAAGACCAAATCAAAACGTTACTAAATTAGCGTTTGACAAACTTTTCCATGTTTGGAAGACTAAACAACCAATTAGAAGCTCCAAAATAAAAGGGTTTTTTTTTTTTTTTTGTATAAATAAAAATAGAGGTCTCTCATCACCGACCTCCCTAATTTTGTAAATTAAAAGAAGAAAAAATAGAGCATGTGCAAGTGGGACCTAAGTTTCTTAGCATCTTTGAGAGCCCTATCCCAAACATTTCCATGTGCTCTTACGATCCCCTTCGTAAATGACTTCCGAAAAAAAGAAAATGAGTAGTTTGTTTTCTTTTTTTGCCTTTTGGTCCTTAGAAATTGTTATAATTACATGTATGGAGACTTTTAAATGTAAGTCCCTCACTTTGTTTTTCTATCACACACATGGCCTCTTGCCCAATCCTTCTATATAAATCTCCCCTTTCTCGCCTTCTTCTCTTCTAAGCCCACAAACCCCTCTTTTCACGTCATTTTCAAAATAACCATTCTCATGGCTTTTTACTCACCATTTTCCTCCCTCTTCCTTCTTCCTTTCTTCTTCATCTCTTTTCGCTTCGTTTTTGCCGACTACGGTGGCTGGCAGAGCGGCCACGCCACCTTTTATGGCGGTGGTGACGCATCTGGCACCATGGGTATGTTTATGCATGCTTGAACACTATGCTATGCTACAATAGTCGAGATCTCGAGTTTTCTTCGATTTAATCCTATATACATTAGTAGAGGTTGAATATGATGCATATAGTATATATTTACTTAGTGTGAAGTTGATATAAGTAAAATTTAAAGGAGAAATTAAGCTTATCAAGAGAACTAATTCCCTCCAAAATCTTAAGACAATTTTCAATTTTCTTTTTATTTCTTTTTTCCCTCTTAAATAACCTGATTCCTTTGTCAAATTTTATTCAACTTCCTGAGGTAGGCAGAAATATATAATTTCTTGCTGCCCACCATTAAATAAAAAAAATGCTGTTTGATAGTTAGGAAACAGAGGAAGAGAGAGAAGATTAAGCTTTTTAAATTTTAAACCATTGTACTTGTCAAACATTCAAAGGTAGACATAATAAAAAAACTTTCACCACGGGTCATCTCATCTTTTAGTACAATATCTCTAACTTTAAGAAAGCAACTTCGTTGAACTATACTCATTTTCACATACAATATTTAGTAAGTTAAGTTTTGGATATGTTTGAAAGTGATGACTGAATATCAATTATGTTATTGTCAAAATCGCTTTTCATTCTAGAGTTGATGTTTAACAAATATCAAAATTGATTTTAGAAAAATTTGAAATTATTCCAGATTAATTTTAAACAATTAGTTGAATTGTTTTTTCAATGGGGTGATGGATCGTAATCACCAAATAGAAAATTTGTCCCACTTTTTTTTTTTTTTTTTTTAAATCACTAATTGAACTAGAAGATTAAGCTAATGAATTATAAAATAATTATATCTAACCCTTTATCAATTTTTTCCCCACTTATGTATTATTTTTTAAAATAAATTTAAAAAATTGTCTATTGTTTTAGTAATTTTGTAATTCTAAAATCACTTATTAAAAGTTTTAGTTTCATATGATTGTACGAAAATTAATTGTGTGTAGGTGGAGCTTGTGGATATGGGAACTTGTACAGCCAAGGATATGGCACAAACACAGTGGCGCTTAGCACAGCGCTATTCAACAATGGGCTAAGTTGTGGGGCTTGCTTCGAAATGACTTGTACAAATGATCCTAAATGGTGCCTTCCTGGAACCATTAGGGTCACTGCCACCAACTTCTGCCCTCCTAACTTTGCTCTCCCCAACAACAATGGCGGTTGGTGCAACCCTCCACTCCAACACTTCGACATGGCTGAACCTGCCTTTCTTCAGATCGCACAGTACCGTGCTGGAATCGTCCCCGTCTCCTTTCGTAGGTAAACAACCTACATCCCCCTTTTATAAAGGTTACTAACGTCTTATCTTGACCATTGAATTCATTGGATTGTGTCTTTAGTTACAAATGTTCTCCACTCTCTTGTTTGCCACCACTTTTCCAAAACTTACTAATTGGTCTCTTAATCATCGTCATACTGTGTCTTTAGTTCAACCATTAAATAGAGGAAGTACTACTCATTGGAATTACCCTAGATAATACTATAATTACATTGATAGTTTATTTTAGACACTTTTTTTAGTTCAACCATTAATGTTATTGAATCATTAATATTTGAATATTAATAGAAGAATTTTTTTTTAACACACAACATTTTAGACGAAGGATTCAAATTTCTAACATTTTACTTGAGAATATGTCTATAATTATAAAATTTTATTCAGTAAATTAAAAAGTCATAATTGATTAAATAACATATCAAGGCTAATATGTATATTAATTAAATACTAGTTTCTTTTAAATAAAAGAGCGTAACATATAACTTAGTTTACTAGCTACGTTCATCATTATATATATATATATATATTATTTGAAATGTAATATTAATAATATTCTTAAATTATTTTTTAAATATTGAATTGGATAATTTTCATTAATTACTGCAAAGTATGTAATTATTATAAAGAGCTGATCTATATAAAAAGTTCTCCAGAATTAAATGACATCTTAATGGACCCTTATGAACATTGTTTTATCCTATATTAAGGCACTTTAATGAAACAAACAAAAATGAAAAGTGTGATACTTTAATTGATGTATTACATCCTCAATTTTCATTAATTATTCATGAATTTATTAGATAATATGATATTAAATTTACCTTCAGTCATCAATTTAAATTTTTGTGTTAGTCAACAATTTAACCAAATTTCTTTTACTATTTTATAGTTCATGTGTCTAAATTATATTAAGACAGTCCTGGCTAGAAACTGGAAATTTAAATTTAAATCAAGTAACAATAATTTGTTTAAATTATAAATTTCGTCTATATAATTTGTTCAATTCCTGTTTGGTTAATTTACTCCCTTTGATTTAAAAGTTTTAATCCTTTCTTATGATTTGATGGTCTGTCAAGTCATCAAATCTGAAGATCATAGTTTTAATTAATTTATTTAAAAATGTAAAATGTTTACTTACTAACATAAATATATATATATATATATTTTTTGGTTAATTTTATCAAAATTTTCGATTTTCGTTTTTTCAATATTTTCATCTCGACATTTTCATCGATATTAACATTCTAAACCTTGTAGAGTACCATGTATGAAGAAAGGTGGAGTGAGGTTCACAATCAATGGCCACTCCTACTTCAACCTTGTTTTGATCACGAACGTGGGCGGCGCAGGTGATGTCCACGCTGTGTCCATAAAGGGGTCTCGAACAGGATGGCAAGCCATGTCCAGAAATTGGGGCCAAAATTGGCAAAGCAACAACTATCTCAACGGCCAAGGTCTTTCCTTTCAAGTCACTCTCAGCGATGGTCACACTCTCACTGCCTATAATCTTGTCCCTTCCAATTGGCAATTTGGCCAAACCTTTGAAGGCCCTCAATTCTAAACTACCAACTCCTAGCTACTACTACAACTACTATTACTTCGAAAAAAACAAACACACAAAAAAAAAAAAATAAAAAAAAATAACAACAACCAGAAAGAGAACAAAATCAGAGATCGAGAATTGGGCGAGTCATTTTGCTTTTTTTTTTTTTT
>QLSR01000432.1:62899-111669 GCA_031780015.1 Citrullus colocynthis | reverse complement strand
GAAGAGAACGTTTAAATTAAATTTGGTGTTTTCTTTCTACATTTTTTCTTTTTTGTGGTGTTTTTTTTTTTCTCCTTTTAAAGAGGTCTTGGGAGAGGGTAGGGAGGGATTATAAGATATGTATGAAATTGCCATACTAATGGCACCTTTGTTGCTGTGGTGTTATAATGTGGCACCCGCTAGGCTTTCACATTTATATATATAAATATATAAAGTATATAAATATATGATATGATATATAATGATAATGATTATTGTTGTTGTAATGTATTCAATCTTCTTGTGAGTTGTTTAGGTTGAAAGAGATAGGTAAAAGGAGGAAAAACAATGAAGTATTTTCAATGGTTGTTGTAATTAGGGTAATAAATATTTGTTAACCTATTATGTATTTAATGATATTTGTACATAATCATTAAATATAATAGGTTGTTGTAATTAGGGTAATATTTTTCAAAGTAATTAGGGTAATAAATATTTTTCAATCTATTATATTTTTAATAATATTTCTACATGATCATGTCTTTTGATGTCGACAAGATATAAGAGATGAATCGATATTCTATAATAAATATACTTACATTGTTTTGTAATTAAATAATTGGCCAAATATCAATTTGTACTCTTAAATTTTGAGGTTATATCAATAAAGCCCTAAATTAATAATTGTATCAATTTGAATCCTAAACTTTCATAAGTGTACCAATTTACACCCTTCTCCAAAATTTATTCGACCAACATCGTGTGAAACTTATAATTTAAGTCAATTAAAACTCCTCACACACTGACTCCAAACATCTCGCACAATGACTCCATGATCTGATGTGTAATGACCATGATCCCATGATTCTTGGCTAAATCTTCAATTAAGCGAGCCAAGATGTAGACTCAAGTCTTGTCGTTGGCCAAGGACTAGAGAACATTTTGTGATGCATTCAATCCAGTGATTGGAAAACACTCCTCAGTCAGGAAAAATTTTAGGTCATCTATAACCGACACAATATTGATAATATTTTTCCATGTTGTCTAGTTTTCCTCAATTAATTTGTCGAGACCAAGTAGCGTGATTATCGCACTAGTCATTTTTAATTCATGCTAAAACAAAACCAATTATATATATTACAAATCTTTCAAAACTCTTAAAAAACAAAACCAATCATCTTTTTAGCAAAGTTAATAACGAGCCCTATTATTATTTAAATTTGCAATGATACTTCCGTGATTTAGAACGGTAGCCACCGAAGGGTAGTTAGTTATTCCTTCACTGAATTATGAGACACTCTTAATCAATTCCTACACCATAATAACTCTTATTCTTATAAAAATTGGTTATCATTCGTTCAGTCAAGAAATCATTAATTTGCTTAACAATTTCTTGTATGTGTAACCCTCTATTTTGGATCATATAGTTCTGCTCGAAGGGAAGGACAATATTGGTGCAAAAACTATAGTGACCTTATCTAGTACTAGAGTTCACCCTGATATTGTTTTCATGCAAACACCTTCCAAAGGGAGAACACTTCTAAGGAGAATGAAACCTCACGATGCAAACTAATGAAGGAGACTGTAGAATATGTTGACACGTGTTCTTCACCTATTTACTTTAAATACTTTCTCCGTTTACCTTGATATTGACCCATGCAAACACTTTCTGAAGGAAAGACACTTCTAAGGTGTCACGAGGTCAAGCATGAGTCTCACTGTGTAAACTTAACTAGAGAGTGTGAGAGAGAAACGACATATCATATATATCTTTTTCTCCCACTAAGTATTTTAAAAAATTAGGGTCTATTACTTAGGTAAATTCGACTAATTAATTTATTTAAGTTTTGTTAATTTGCCTAATATAACACTTATATTATATAGTTTAACAACATATGATTAATATTTATTAAATACTTTAATAAACTTTAACAATTTATTGCATGCTTATAAAATGTTGACTAATTCAACTCCCAAGTTGGTTCCAGGTAGGGGTGTTCCCTTACAGTCAACTTAAGTACCCAACCTTAGATAGAACCTTCCTCGACAAAGTTCCCTTTTAATCAAAATTTTATAAATTAATCTTTTATTTCCTTATTTTAAAGGTCTCTTTTCAAATATAGTAAAAGGAACCAAAATATTTACAAATATAACAAAATTTCACTGTCTATCTGTAATAGACTGTGTATTTTGCTATTAATTGTAAATATTTTCAGCAGTTTTGTCATTTAAGATTATTTCTCTATTTTTTTAAAACCTATTTGAAATAAAATAAAAGATTAGCTATTTCTAATCTTATTAGGAAAAAAATTCATATAAATTGTTAATTATCGAATTTTAAAAACTTTAAAAATCAATTATAACCTTATGTTAGCCTGCAACTCTTTACTATAGATTTTAATTTATATATCATTAAACATATAACAATTATATTTTAATGACATTAAAACCTATAACATGCATTATATGACATTATAAATATAACTATTATATTTATCTAAGTAATGTTATGCTTCATACATAATTCATTTTCATTGAATAATATGACAATTATATTATTACTAATGAAAAACATACCCATGTCATACAATATGATATGCAATCATATAATATAATACATATTATGCATGAATATGCTTAATATGACATGCAATCATATAATATAATACATCTATTAAAATATGATGCATGAATATGTTTATCATAAGGTGAGATTTTAAACTATATGGTATATATACATTATGCAACATGTAATTAAAACTTTAATTTATACATACATCAAATGCATAATAAATTAAATAGCAAAAATAGACTGGATTTTGGCATTCCTAAAAAGTAATTAAATTAATATAATCAAATTATATCAATTTAATTAATAAAATAATAAAAGTTACATTTAAATTAGCAATAGTGCCACGACTCTGTTAGCTAGCGCCTCGATGCTGAAGCAACTTTAGGAATAGTGTCGCGGTGCTTCGACATAGTGTTGCTATTGTTCTTAACAATCACAATTTCTTCTCCGTTTTTTTTTTTTATCCAAAACTAGCCAACCTACCCAACAACTCTTGCTAACAATCGACACAGACTTACAGACTCGATTACAGAATTAAAATGCCCTGAACAATGGGCTCTTACATCCATCAAATCCATGAAAACTGTAATTTAGATGCCAAAACTCGAAATTGCCTATTTTTCAGAACTCACATACATTATGCAAAATACAACCCACCAAAACTTTTGTTTTTCAATTCCAAATTGAAAATTAATGGCACGATTTGGCTCTGATACTAGCTGAAGGAATTGAATCCCAAGTGGAAGCAATAATCTTGGTTTAGAAAACACAGAGAAGATAAACTTAAATTCAGCATGCTTTTGAATAAACGTATTTTTACCTTTAAAGACAAACCTTCAATGTCCTTTTCCTTAGAAACCTTCTCAACAATAGCAACTCATTACATCGGATTGGAGACCACCAAAAACGTCTTCCCCGCTATCCTCTAGTAAGGATTGGGCTTATGGGAGCCTTTTTCAGTTTTGGAAGAGGGAAAAGAACTTTTTTTTTTTATAGAGGAAAATTGTTTTTGAGAGAGCTCAACTTTTTCCAAAAAGAACACATATCTCTTTAAGATTCTTAGATCCTCTTTGTTAAACAAAATGGAGGTGGTTACCACCCTTTCATACAACCTCCCACTCCCTACAATGTAGAGGAGTTATCGTAATTTTAATTAAAAAATTATATCTTATTTAATTTAATTTTAAATATAAATAAATCAATTAATTAATTACTAAATTTACCTATCTCATATTTAAATAAATATGTATTTGAATCATATTAATATATGTACCTCTCCCAATGCCTATAGTTTTAATATGATCCCAATGCCTATAGTTTTAATATAAATCTTGTTCTCATTAATTTTTAATCTACAGTTTTAATATGAATTTCATTCATATTAATTTAATATCTGAATATTATTTAAACATTAATACTTTCATGTTATATAGTTTTAATTTTTAATCTCATTCAAAATTAACTTTATATTATAATGTATCTACATACATTATTATTAATCGTATCTCATACAATTAATGCACATTCCTTTATTTAATTTGAACAATTCAAATTCTTTCAAAACTACTTAATCCTTGTTTTACTCTTAGTGAGTTAGCAGGGGACCTAATAGACCTACATATTAGAAGCTTCAATGACCCAAGATTAATTAATTAAACTCTTTAATTAAATTAATAAAAAATTAATCAACATTCATTAACTATGGGTCATTGATTCATGTCAAAAATACATGTTTTTAGGCCTTATTTTTGTAGCATTTCTTGGAAAAAAAATTGTCTCTTGCATGTTAAAATTCCCCATAATATGTGCTAAATGGATGAAATAGTGAAAGATTAAGGTCTTTTGGATGCTTAAAGGTATTTTTTGACATATTGAACATGTTTTAGAGGCTTTTACATTGATTTTTAGCCATTTTGCAAAAATTGCTTTCATGCGCCCTCATCGCCAAAATAGGATTCCCCCACATCAAAACCCTAGTTCCAAAAACATTGAACCAATCGGCCACAATTGTGATTTACTCAGTCTTCAGCCGTTCTTCAGCGTCGATTTGATTAGGAAGCCTCAAAAACACGAATTTCATCCCTACATAACCTCTCTTGAAGCCTATAAAAGGGATTGGAGTCTTCCTTTCAAGCATTCAGCTGCTTCCACCCAAAATTAATCCACTCCAAGAAGTTTCTTCACTCAACTTGCCAGCCTTACTCCAAGAACGAAAGTTAGAGTGAGCAAGTCATTTGAGAAGTGTTATTGTATTTTCCAGCACTCATCTCCATTTCACTTCTTTCTTTGCTGTTTTTGCACATTCATTTTGAACTTATGATTTTGAAATTAATGGAAATGATTTATTTACTCTTTATCATGAGCTAAATCTATTAAGGGGTTCAATTATGTGGATGCCCTAGGGATTCATGGCTTGAGCAATTGCTAATGTGTCATGTCTAGCATTACTTACACTTTTCCCTTATTGATTGTATTGAAAACATTGTTAATTTGAATATGCCACTTAAGTTAGCAATATAGCAGAGTTTTAATACTTAGAAGGTTAAGGTGTAAGCGGATTTCACAAGGGAATATGAAATCTAGAAATAGGATCATCATGCAACCTTAGAGATAAGGGACATCATATGGTAAAGACTATGCATGAAATTAATCTAAGGTCTAGCTAACCATAGAGATATAGGATTAGCTCCTTAGGCTTCTAAAAGATCTTAAAACAAGACTGAATATGTGATACTCAAAACCCTAAACTAACTTCTTTGAAGGGTTGAAATAAGTCTTGTGGAGTTAGGAAAATTTTGAAGAAGTTTTTATGTGAAAAGTTGGTACAAGCCTATGGAGTTAGAAAAATTTTGGGGATTTAGGGGGGGATATGTGTTGAAGACACTATGGAGAAAAAGTGTTTGTTCAAATTTGAGTTTTAAAGAGAGATTTGGTCATAGAAGTAATTGGGAAAAAACTACTCAAGATATTTTTAGAGTATTGGACTATGCTTTAAGAATGGAAATAAATTATGCTTTGAAATTAGAAACTATGAGGTGAACTCTGAACTCCAACTTAGTACTATGAGGTGAACTTGGGTTGAGCTTATAAACTTAAGTATTGAGAAAGTTAATGTTGGAAGAGAAAGTTGGAAGCATAGAACCAAATGTGAAAAGTTCAACTCATTAACTCTATAGTCAAGGTTGAACGCATACCTGGGGAGAAAAAGTGTAGAGTTGGTGGACCAATGGTTGGTGTCTTGGGAAGCTTTTGGCTAAGTGTTGGAAAACTTATAATAATTGGAAGAGTCCATAGAAGATGAGCACATTGATGCAATGTAAGATGAGATGAAGTCTTTACATGATAACCACACTTTTGAGCTTGTGAAGCTGCCTAAAGGAAAAAAAGCACTGAAAAGTAAGTGGGTTTATAGAGTGAAATAGGAAGAACATACCTCAATACTGCATTACAAAGCAAGATTGGTTGTCAAAGAGTTTAGTTAGAAGAAAGGTCTCGACTTTGATGAATTTTTTGCTCCAATTGTTAAGATGTCTTCTATACATGTAATTATGAGTTTGGCAGCTAGTCTTGACTTGGAGATTTAGCATATGGATGTTAAGACTACATTTCTTCATAAGGATTTAGATAAAGAAATCTACATGGAATAGCCAGAGGTTTTTTTAGGAGAAAGGCAAAGAGTATCTGTTGTGTAAACTGAAGAAAAATCTTTAAGGGTTTAAGCAGGCATCGAGGTAGCGATATAAGAAGTTTGAATCAGTTATGGGGGAGGAAGGCTACAAAAAGACTACTGATGATCAGTGTGTTTTTGTTAAAAAATTTTATGATGATGATTTTATTATATTATTGCTTTATGTTGATGATATTTTGATTGTTGGTAGGAATGTTTCTAGAATTGACAAGTTGAAGAAACAGTTGAGCAAATTCTTTGCCATGAAGCATATGGGGCAAACAAAAAAATTCTTAGAATTTGAATGGTTCAAGACAAAGCGTATTAGAAGTTGTATATATATGTCACAAGAGCAATATTTTGAGAAGGTGCTTAAGCGATTCAATACGAGTAAAATAAAATTAGTCAATTCCCTTTTATCCAGTCACTTCAAATTGAGTAGTAATCAACATTCTATAGATAAAGAGAAGGAAGATGTGAGCAAGATCCATATACTTTAGTAGTTGGGAGCTTAATGTATGCCATGGTGTGTACTAGACTTGATATTGCTCATGTTGTTGGTGTTGTTAATCATTTTATGTCCAATCCAAGAAAACAAGATTGGGAGACAGTCAAGTGCATCATGAGATATTTGTAAGGTACTTCTAAAACACACTCGAAAAGTGCATTTTTAGGCTTAGAATTTCGTTAGTTTTATTATTAATTTGTGTTCGTTGATGCATTTTTATGTTTAATTTGTCGGAATCGAGCATTTGGACAAGAACGGACTATTTTGAGATCAAAATAACGAAAATACCTCTATAATAGGTCAAATTTTGACCTAGGGTATGAGAATAGGTCAAAGTTTATGAAAAGTGGTGAAATAGGGCAAAACAGTCTATAGTGTAGGGATAAGGTATAACCTTATCCTGGGGACACTATGGATGCGGCACACTTTGTATTTGATACAAACAATGTGATCTTTGTTTATGTAGAGACATGAGAGTGGGAGCATCCTATGCAATGAGTTTGCATAAGACCGGACCATGAAATAATCACTGTCGCTTTATAACGTCGTTTACTGTTAAAACTGATTATTTCAACATGATGACCTAGATAACTCGATCTTAATCCTGAGCTAACTATGAACTCCTGTTTATTTAGGATTATCCTTTAATATGCATGGGTGAGAGTGGCCCAAGTTTGCTGACTCAGTACTACCATTTTAGGGATAAGACCAAGTAAATAATTAGGGACATAGTCTTAAGAAATGGAATTCATTCATACTTAATTCTAGAGTAGTAGAGAAGTTGTTCTCTTAAGTGCTGACTCTGGGTCTTGAATAAGGGGCCCCACCCTCTCATTGCCCCAAAAGAAACTTGGTTTGATGGTTGGACCACAAACCAATTGTTCATTAGAGGATCGGTTGGACTTAAGGAACAAGATGTAATTACAGGGACAAAATGGTAATTTTCATCAAACTGTAATTATGAACAACTTGTGAAGGATCAACTTACTAATCATGGTTATATCAAGTGGATATCAATATATCTATAGTGAGGAGAGTGTAGCTACTGGGCTACAGTGGAGTATCCCGATAGTTAACGAATGTTAATTAACTAGGTTAAAGAGTTTAATCGGTTAAATTTGGATTGTTGGAGCTCATGATCCTTAGGTCCATTAGATCCATTAGGTCTCTTTGTTAGCTCATGGACTAAACCTTAGAATAGTGTGATGAAAGAATTTGAAAACGTTCAAATTCCTTTAAGGAGTAAGATTTACGGTTTGTTCGTTTTAATTATGAATTAAACAAAATTGGAGACTTTGTAATATTTAAATATGATTTAATGCATGAATAGAGATTCATCAGATTGAAAATTTTCGGGATTAGTGAAAATTATTAATTTAATATAATTAATTATTATTTAGATCAATTTTATATTATTTTAAAAATTAATTATTAAAATTAATTTTTTTAAAAAAAGGGGAAACTGGAAATTCAATTTTTGATTTTTAGAAAATCAATTATTGATATTAGATTTTTCCACTAATTGCATGTTGAAGGAAAAGGTGGGAGTATGTAAGTCTTTTTTAACCCATCATTAAACACATCTTAATTGAGGATGTTAATCACCTTCTTTGGTGCCATTTTACATGTAAAATGGTTTTGCATGTGTTCTTCTATATATAGAAGAAATAAACATTGAAGATGGGTTGAAAATTTGGTGGAATCTTGCTGAAAATTCTCACTTACTTAAAACTCTCCAATACTCTCTTTTCTTCATAAATTTGCTCCAAATTTATCACAATTTGGATCCTACAATCTATTCTAAGGTCAGAGAATAATGAGGAAAATTCTTGTGGTGGTTCACGAAGTATTCGTGATCAGAATTTTGGAGAAATTAGATTCAATCTGAGCTACAACAAAGAAGACGTTGATACATGCTGGAGATGGATCGGGATCAATGGCTAATTCTTGCTTCTCCTCTTTCTTTTTTTCTATACTTCTATTCATCATGTTTGGAGTTGATATTCTGACATCATGAGTTGCTAAGTTGTTCTTAGTTTTAGGGTTTGATTGATTTAAACATTGTTTGTGGATTTTTACTTCATTAGTTTAATTTATTGAATTTAATTACTTTTTAACATGCTTATGCATTACCAATTGAATGTTTAATCACAATTTGATTGAATTTAGTTTTCAATTATTCTTGAGAAAGAGAATTTAGAACTAGAACTAGCATGTTAAATTGATATTAAAAATTGCATGAGAATGACAGGATAGTATTGGAGCCCAATAATGGACTTAATGCGGTGTCTTTTAGATCAATTGCATGAAAATAGGATTGACTTCTAGATGTTAGAAAGAGTTGAGCTCAAAAGAGGAAACATGGATAATAGATTTCTAAGCCTAAGTAAATAATTAAATTAATTAAATAAAAATCATTTGAATCCCCAACTTTGTTTAATGAAATCAATACCCTAGGATGTTTTTACTAATTTCTTAAATCAACAATTTCTTGATTTCTTTAAAAGAATATTTGAATAGCTAAAAGAATTGGAACCAATTTTCCAGAGGACGATACATGGTCTTGACCATTTTAAACTACATTATAACTCGATGCATGCGCTTGCACGTATCAACTTCCAGTTTGAAGTGTTGGGATTGGCACCCTAAATCTCGTGGGTCGCGTAGTTTGTAATTTTAAGGAATACAAATTATTTATTTAATAAAATAAGAGGTATCTTATTAAACATTTAGATTGCATTTTACTCAATCAAATCAACTAAAGATCCACGAGGTTATTATATTGAAAAGCACTCAAAAAGTGCTTTTATTACTCTTAACTTAGGGATATTTTTATTAGATTTCATGTGTTTTCTAGTGGTTTTCAGGCAATTACAAAAAAAATAATAATAATAATAATAAGTGTTGAAGGCCAAAAGAACCAAACCGAGTCAAAACTGGATGAAAAATAGAAGAAACCATAGAAAAATCCTAAAAACAGGGGAGCGTCACGGCGACAGTGTAGCGCTAAAACCCAAGAGCATCAAAATCAAAAAATTTAAGAAGCGTGGCAGCACTATGAAGGAGCGTTGCAATGCTATGGAGGGAGCGTCGCAGTGCAAGGTCGGTTCTGCGGCACGATGCTAATGGGTACCATTTTATGATGATCAACGTTGCAACGCTATCTTTCCTTTTTTTTTAAAAGATCTCTAAATTTGGAAAATATTCAGGCGGCCACTTCTATAAATTGGGAGGTTTTCAACAGCTCTAGTCACAAAATTCAGAGCTCTAAAGTGTGAGTTTTCCACAAGAAAGAGAGAAAAGTGTTTGAGAGAGATTTTGGTGATCATTCAAGTTCACGACGTGAAGACCAAAGGAGTCTTGATGATTTCCACTCAATCAAAGGCTTTTAATAGTAGAGTTTTCCTTTCTTTCTACTCCTTTTAATACTGAGATTTATCTTGATTATGTTTTCTAAAGCTCTGAGTGGCTAAACTCTTTAGTTGTAGGGTATTGATCAACTATTTATGACGTTGTGCTAATATTAGATTTTTCATAGATTGCTGTAAATACTATGTTTTTTTATTGTTATTGTGTTTTATTCTTGTTGATTGACCATCAATATTTGATAGGTTAGATATTTAGTTTGATGGATTGCATGTCTAATCAGAACTATAACAATGAATCTTTATTAATCAATCATAGAAGTAGTTAGTTTAATAATGAAAGTTGCTAAAAACTAATCTTAATGCCATGTGATTTAATTTAGTTTCAAGAAGTTAGTGATCAATTAAGTTGCATGACAAAAGATTGTTTTTTATGGAGAATAACCCGAATTCATGTTTCTAGATTTAAGCATATGATTTACAATTAATTTTATGAATCATAGAATATTGCATAATGAATTAAATAAGGATTCAATGCCCTAGAACACTCTTTGACTATTGATTTTCAACTTTCCTTGCTTTCTTTATTGATTTAACTATTTTCTCAATCCAAACTCAATTTTGACTCTTTAAATAAAATTGATTCAACTCTAGAATAGATAGGTAATTTGAATTTTCAATTGGATCTTGAGTGGAACGATATCTGATGCTTAATTTCCGTGTTATTGTAAGTGTACGAGTCAAGCTATAATATAAGATGGTTAAGTTCTGAATATCGTTCCACTGAGGATCCAATTGTGAAGGTTTAAACTACTTAGCTATTTTAGAATTCAATCAATTTTATTTGATTCGTCTTCAAGTTATCATTTAAGAAAAGCTAATAAGAAAAGCAAGTAAATTTGGAATACAAGAGTCAAAGAGAGTTCTAACGTTGATCAAGGACATTATAGAGGCCACCAACAACTTCCAACTCACTACCACCCGAACTTAAGAAACCATGAAAACTTTTCATATGTTAACAATAGAAATGTTTTAGAGGGTCCTCCAAGTTTATCTACTGCAGGTCTATCCCACACTAAAAAGAAATCCAATGTAGAAGATTTGATGGTGTAAATTGATTCTATTTTTCCCTCCCATTTCAAAGACAAAAGTGTTCAAATGCTTATTTATTGGGATTCAATCCCTTCAATTGGTATCAGAGCCAATGGATTTCGTCTTTGCTTTTGGTTTAGGAAAATCAAAATGGATTTTGGTGGGTATGCTTTAATGTTTGTTGAAATTTATGTAATTCATGTGACGATTGTTGAAATTTATGCTTTAATGTTTGATTTGATCAAATATGTAAGGGCTCGATTGTATTTTTGGGCAGTTAATGTTGCTATAAGTTTGTAATTATATTCGAGTTATTCATGTGCTGGTTTTGTTGTAACGAACACCATAAAATAGAGGCAAATGTTGCAGAAATTGATGAACAAGTCTAGAATTTGGAAAAAGCGTCACGATTCTATGCCCTAACGTCGCGGCACTCCTACGTGAGGTGAGGCAAACCAAAATTTTCGTAGCACTGTGACGCTAGGGTACAATATTGCGGTGCTCCGAGTATCACAGATGCTCGCACGGGGTGCCAATCATGGGTTCGAGTCTTGCTGACAGTTTTTTCCAGTTTTTAAGTTGTAATTTCATTGTTTTATAATTAAATTAAGAGATGTTTTCAAAAATAGAAAAACTATTGAAAATAATCACAAACATAGAAAAATTGTACTTTCTATCTATGATAGACTGTGATAAACCCAGATAGACAACATTCACTTTACCGGATAGACATGGATAAAATTTTGCTATATTTGTAAATAGTTTGATATTTTTCTATTTATAATAATTTTCCTTAAATTAATATAGTTTAATTGTATTAATTTAATTATTTGTTTAGGGTGCCAAATATCGGTCTATTTATGCTGTCTAATATAGTTTAATATGCATATGATGTATGTTTAAATTATATTAATTTTAAATTGCATATTGTAAGCCATATAGATTTAAAAATCCCACCATAGGTTGTTAAGCATAATCATGCATCATATTTAAATATAAATATTATATTTAAAATTTAGGTTATTTCTAATGTATGAACATGCATAATGTATGTTATATAATTTGCATGTTAATAACATAAGAGTTATATTTTTTGTAATGTATGATTAAAAGCATGCTTACTATATATATACACATCAATTGCTTAATATAAGATGTTATATTATGTATGTTAATGAAAACAGAAATGAATGCAGTGTGACATTACTTAGCTAATATAATTGTTATACTTGATTAATGACATTAGTATGCATGTTATAGGTTTTAATTATTCATTAACCATATAACTATTATATAGTTATATTGTTAATGAATTAGACGTTAAAATCTATAATACAGAGTTGCATGAAAACATAAGGTTCTAATTAATTTTAAATTGTTTAAAATCTGAAAAATTAGACTTTATGCTAAAATATTTCTAATATGATTAGAAATAGGTTGATCTTTTGTTTTCTTTTAATAGGATTAAAATGAACTCAATAAAAGATTAAATTATAAAATGTTAGCCTATAAGGGACCTTTGTCTTAGGAAAGTCCTACCTAGGACTGGGGTACTTAACTTGACCGAAAGGGAACATCCCTACCTCGGCACCGAACTGGGAGGTGAATTGGTCAAACATTTTATAGCATGCAATAAATGATTAAAATTTATTAAAATTATTAGTAAATAGGGATCATATGTTGTTAATTATCCAATAAAAGTGTTATATTAGACCAACTTAACAAATGACTTAGATAAATTTTAGTCGGGTTTCCTAATTAAAATATAACCCTAAGTGTGGGAGGAAAATGATGTATTTGATATGCCAATTTTCTTTTCACACTCTCCACAAAAGTTCACCCCGTGAGATCCATGCCTAACTCTGTGATTCCCTGGGGGCATCCTCCCTTAGGAAGGTATTTGCTTGGGTCAATATCAAGGTTAATGGAGAAAGTGTCTATAGTAAGTGGGAGAAGAATGTGTGTCAACACATCCTACGACCTCCTTCATTAGTTCGTAATGTTTTTCCATGCTCGACCTCATGGCGTCTTAGGTGTGTCCCCTTTAGAAAGGTGTTTGCATGGAAAGAGAACGAACTCTAGAAATGGATAGGATCACTATAACCAATTGCACCAATATTGTCCTTCACTTAGGCAGGCTTATTGGGGCGGGGTTATAGGGTTGAAAATGAAAAGTTACATCTACAAGAAAGCATTAAAGTAAGTTAATGATTTCTTGACTAAATCAATGGTAACTAATTATTATAAGAATAAGAGTTATACTGTTACAATAATCAGTTAGGGGTGTCTCAATTCAGTGAAGGAATAACTGTACACCTTGAGATGACATTTATTCTAAATCACTGAAGTATCATTGCAAAAATAAAATGACATTAGGTTCATTAAATTTTTTGATAAATGATGATTGGTTTTAATGAGTAGTGCACAGATATCTAATATAAATAATTTGTTTGTTTCAACAATTTAAATATGTCTAGCATTATCATTAATTTTCTTGTTGCTGATAAACTGATTGGAAAAAATTATAGGAATTGGAAGAATACTATAAACACTACGCTGGTCATAGATGACCTCAAATTTGTCATGATGGAGGAATTCCTTCGATCACTGGAACAATGCATCACAAAATGTTCGTGATGCATATATAGATAGATTAAGGCCAATGATAAGGGGTCTGCGTCTATATTTTGGCAAGCTTAACTGAAGTTTTGGCCAAAAAGCATACAGTGACCATGTGATTGTTGCATGAGATGTTTGGACAAAAGTCCTTCCAACTCAAGCACGATGCTTTCAAGTTCATTTTAAACGCCAAAATGAATGAGGGATCATCTGTCATGGAACATGTCCTTAACATAATGATCCACTTTAATATGGCCGAGAAGAATGAAGCTATTATAGGTGAATCCAACTAGGTTAGCTTTATTTTGGAAACTCTCCCGCCAAGTTTTCTACAGTTCTGCAGTGATGCTGCAATGAACAAAATAGAGTACAACCTCATCACCCTTCTAATAAATTGTAGACCTATGAGTTCATAATGCAAGTCAAAGGACTAATTGGGGAGGCAAATATTGCTAGTTCCTCAAAAATATTCCACAGAGGCTTGACCTTTGGGGTAAAGTCTACACCTTCTTCCTCTAGTACAAAAAAATGGAAGAAGAAGGGAGGAAAGGGTAAGAAACCTACCCAAGATCTTGCCCAAAAGGGCAAGAAGCCCAAAGTTGCAAAGAGAATCTGTTTTCACTGCAACTAAGATGGGCACTGAAAAAGGAACTACCTAAAGTATTTGACAGAGAAAAAGAAGACCAAAGAAGGTAAATTTGATTTGCTTGTTATGGAAACTTATTTAGTGGAAAATGATGATTTAGCCTGAATACTTGATTTAAGGGTCACTAACCATGTTTGCTCTTCTTTACAGGGAACTAGTTCTTGGCAGCGGCTGGAGGCTGGGGATATGACTCTGCGAGTTGGGACAGGGCATGTCATCTTGGCAATTGCAGTAGGGACCTTGAAGTTATTTTTTAATTCTAAATTTATATTGTTTGAACAATATATCTTTGGCTCCTACGTTCAAGAGGAACCCAATTTCAATCTCATTTTTGTTGAAAAAAAATTTTAACATTACTTTTATTTGTAATAAAGGATTTATTTCAAAAAATGTTATTAAAATTTGTTCTGCAATAAATGAAAATAACTTATATGTGCTAAGATTGTTAGCATCTAAAATGCTACATAATGTTGAAATGTTCAACACTACCAACTACACAAAAAAACGAAAAGAAAAGAAAAAAAGAAAAAAAAAAAGAATAAAGGTTTTTCAACAAGAAATGCTCATTTTGGCATTTAAGGCTAGGTCACATAAATCTCAACAGGATTGAGAGATTAGTTAAGAATCAATTTATAAATGAGTTAGAAGAAAATTCTTTACTTGTCTATGAATTTTGTCTTGAAGGAAAAATGATGAAACGACCTTTCACTAGAAAATGTTATAAAGCCAAAGAGCCCTTAAAACTTATACATTCGAACCTTTGTGGTTCGATGAATGTTATGAAGGAATTGAATTCCCAGCGGAAGCGAATGATCACCTTGTGCAATTAAATTTGTTTTAGAAAACCAAAATATAGAGAACAAAACATACGAGATAAACTGCCTTTTTATGACTATGAGATATGGCAAATGGACATCAAAACTGCCTTTTTGAATGGTAATCTTGAGGAGAAAATCTATATGCAACAACCAGAGCGATTCATTTCCAAAGATCAAGAGCAAAAGATTTGCAAGCTTAATCAATCCATTTATAGGTTGAAACAAGCATCTCGATCTTGGAATATAAGGTTTGATAATGCGATCAAATTTTATGGTTTTGACCAGAATGTTGACGAACCTTGTGTTTACAAGAAAATCATCAACAGTTCAGTAGATTTCTTAGTGTTATACGTGGACGATATCCTACTCAATGGGAATGATGTAGGTCTACTAACGAATGTGAAACAATAGTTAGCAGCCCAATTCCAAATGAATATTTGGGAGATGCGCAATTTGTTTTAGGGATCCAGATCTTCAAAGATCGTAAGAACGAAATGTTAGCCTTGTCACAGACATCATATATTGACAAGATGCTTGTCAGATATTTGATGCAAAATTCCAAGAGAGGTTTATTACCTTTCAGGCATGAAATTGTCTTGTCTAAGGAACAATGTACTAAGACTCCTCAAGAAATTGAGAAAATGAGATGTATTCCTTATGCATCGGCTATGACAGCCTAATGTATGTTATGTTATGTATTAAACCTGACATCTACTATGCGGTGAGGATAATGAGTAGGTATCAATCTAATCCAGGATTAGACCACTAAACATCAGTTAAAACCATCCTCAAGTATCTTAGGAGAACGAGGGACTACATGCTTGTGTATGGGTCTAAGGATTTGATCCTTACTGGATACATTGACTCTGATTTTCAAACTGATAAGGATTCTAGGAAATCCACATCAAGATCAATGTTTACTCTTAACGAAGAAGTTGTAGCTGACTCTACTATGGAGGCAGAGTATGTAGCAGCTTGTGAAGCAGCCAAAGAGGTTGTATGACTTTAAGACCGGACGATGAAATGTTAATTCTTTCTTTAAACACCGTTACTAGAAGAGATTTACATTTCATCAGGATAACCATAGGTGACTTGACCTAAATCCTGAGTGAGTTGTGAACTCCTACCTATGAGAGCGGTCCTTTGATTTGCATGGGTGAGAGTTTCCAGTTCGTCGACTCAATATGCCTACCATTTTGGGGATTCGTCTGATTGGGGAGCTAGAAACGCAATTACACATAAAGGAATTCACCCCATTTCCTACTATTAAGGAAAGTAGAGAAATTACTCCCTTAAGGATTGATTCCGAGGCTTGAACAATGTGGCGCCACACTGTCTCCTGGCCTAAAAGGAGTTCAATTATAGTTGGACTATAACTAATTGTTCATTAGAGGAATTAGTGGTACTTAAGGGGTTAAATGTAACTACATGGGTAAAACTGTAATTTTGATTCAGCTGTACTTACGAGCAATTTATGAAAGGTCAACACACTGTTGATTGGTTATATTCAATGGACACAGAAATACATCTATAGTGCGAAGAGTGCATCTATCGGTCTTTAGTGGAGTGACTGGCAGTTAATGAATGTAGATTAATTTAATTAAAGAGTTTAATTAATTAATCTCATATCATTAGAGCTTCAATCTATAGGTCCATAAGGTCCCCTCGTTAGCTCAATAAGGAATAATGAGAATCAAATTAATTTTTAATTAATTTGAATTGTTCAAATTAACTAAAGGGATTTAATTGTATTAGATACAATTAATATAATATATGTGATACATTATAATATAAAGTTTTTTTAGAGAAATAAATATTTGAATGTGATTCAAAATTAATTATATGAATGTGATTCATATATAAACTATAGGTTATAAATTATATGGGATATAATACATGATTTGAATTTAATTGTAGTAATTAATATAATGAAATTCAAATTTGGAAATAACTTCCTTGGGAGTTATTGGGAGTTATTTCACTTGATGTAGTGGGAAGTTGGGGAGTTGGGGAGTTGGGGAGTTATTTCACTTGAGGTAGTGGGGAGTTATTTGATAATTCCCACACATACATCTCTCTGATTCACAACAAGGAAGACAATGAGGGTGGTTAAAAAGAAGTTAATCTCGAATTATTTTCTTCTTCCTTTTTGACAATTCTCTCTCAAAAGAAAAAAAAAAGTTTGTCTTCTCCCTTTCCCAAATTTAATCCAAGCGAGCCCACACAACTTCGTTGTGATTCTCACCTTGAGAATATCGAGGAAGATCTGGTGGTGGTGACTAGAGTTGCAGTGTTTGTGATTATTTGATGTGGAGAAACACTGAATAATTGGAGAAGATTGAAGAACTCTTCAAATGTATTTTCTTTCTTCTTGAATTTCTTCACAATAAAACATGCTTAATTAAAATATGTTTAAATTTCTCTATATTTTCTATAAATTCAAAATGTAAATTAAAAGTACACGCGTTCACGCGCTTCCACACGGAATTTGATTCCTTCACCTTAAACACAGGAAGGAGTGAATTCCATCTAGTGAAGATATATTCCCAACTCCCTAATCAGACAAATCCCGAGAATGGTAGGTTTATTGAGTCAGTGATTTGGTCACTCTCACCCATATAGGTCAAATGATTGCCTTCATAGACAAGAGATCATAACTCACTCAGGATTTAGAACAAGTTACCTATAGTCATCCTATGAAATGTTAATTTCTACGATTAACGGTGTTATAAAGAGAAATTAAATATTTTGCAGTCTGGTCTTATACAAACTCTTTGCATAGGATACCCCTACTCACATATCTCCACATGAACGATTAGGATCAAATCGTTTCTAACACTTTACAACTCTTTGTAACAATTACAAAGTGAGCTGTATCCATAGTGTTACCGAATAAGTCACTCAACCTTATTCCTATACTATAGACATTTTTTGTTATTACTTAAACATGATCCAACCTTGTATGTCGACCACATACATGTTTAAGTTTGCATAAAATAACCATGAAATCTTAGTTTATTGGGTTGAGTTAATGCATAAAATAGATAAAATAAATTTTTATTTTATTCAATAAATAAAATGTATATACAATTTACAAAACTATAAGACCTAAGAGATTTATGACACATCAGACCCAACATGTTAAGACAAGAGGAGGGTTTGATTATTTCATCACTTTAACTAATGATTATTCAAGATATGGGTATGTTTACCTAATGCAACAAAAGTCTGATAAACTTTAAAAGTTCAAAAAGTACAAGGCTAAAGTTGAGAATTTGTTAGGTAAAAGCATTAAAATACTTCGATCAGATTGAGGTGGAGAGTATGTAGAGTTGAGATTCCATAACTATTTAGTAGAACATGGAATCACATCTCAACTCTAAGCACCTAATACACCTCAACAGAATGGTATATCAAAATGGAGAAATAAAACCCTGTTAGACATGGTTCGATCAATGATAAGTTATGCTTCATTACCTAACTCGTTTTGGAGATATGCAATGGAGATTACAACTTATCTTTTGAATTATGAAGAGGTTATAAAAGTAGTTTACGACACTCAGAATTTGGGGATGTCCAACACACGTGCTAGTGGCTAACCAAAGAAATAAGAACCATGTTCTAAGTTATGCCAATTCGTAGTCTACTCAAAAGAAACGAGAGGTGGTCTCTTTTATGACCTAAAAGAAAATAAAGTATTTGTGTTGACAAATGCTACTTTCTTAGAGGAGGACCACATTAGGGAATATAAACCATGCAGTGAAATAGTATTGAATGAACTTTCCAAAGAAACTACTGAAACTTCAACAAGAATTATTGAAGAGGCTAACACATCAACAAGAGTTTTTTATGTTGGTTCATCTAGTCAAGCACATCCTCCTCAAAAGTTGAAGGAGCCTCGACGTAGTGGGAGAGCTATAAATCCATCTACTCGTTATTTAGGTTTAATAGAAACTTAGGTTGTCATACCAGATGATGACGTAGATGATCCATTGATTTATAATCAAGCAATGGCTAATGTGGACAAAGATGAATGGGTTAAGGCCATGGATCTTGAAATGGAGTCTATGTCACACCCCAGATTAACTTCTTTGACCCGAAAAGAAGCGTGAAGATAACAAACATCACCTTTTTGTAACGCTTACTACCTGTCCCATACCATTCTCATTCAAACACCCACACAAAAGCTTAAGAAGGAAGTATGCAACAATCACAATCCATTTTATTGCTTATACAATTCTTTTAACAAGTTTACAACTTATTTCATAAGTCAGTTTTATTTAGTAAAAAAACAACTATCCTATGACAGACCTCGACTTTACATGTCAATGAGGACTCATCTTCTACTTGAGAAAGAAAAACATAAAAGAAAAGGATGAGCTAAAAGCTCAGTGAGTGGTGAACAACATATAGGCATAGGGTTTCTCTCGATCCTTCAAATCAAATATCTCAAACATTAACACATCATAATGAGGTTATTTACTCAAACCTCAGCACCCGTTATCTATGTACCATATCCACTTTCTACTAGCTCTACCTTACATAGCAAATCGTCATTTCCTCTATGTGCACATAAACTTACCCCTTATAGGCTCAAAAGCTAGATCTGTTGATCCTCTGACTATCCCAAGTGAGGTTTTTCTTTTAGGCTCAGAATCTAGGTCTTTGTGACTCTTTGACCATCCTGTGAGATTCCACCACAGACTCGGATTTTAGAACCTTAGATCATTTGACCATCCCGTGCATAGTATCGTCATAGGCTCAGAAACTAGATCTGAAGATCCTTTGACCATTTTGTGAGGCATTCTTTCTCCACACCATACAAACAACACTATTATGTAAGGAAATAACATTAATTCTTAAAAGAAAAACCACTCACAATAAATAAAGATTTTGGCCTTTAAACCCTTTTAACCTCATCTTGAAATCTTTGCCCTTCCAAAACTTAGCTTGCTCTTTATCCTTGAGCACACGACTAAGCTTTTGGTACAGAAGAGACAGGAACTGGCCCTTAAGCAATAAACTAGACCCCTAGAACCACCCATTGGACGCCTGAAATAACCCTGTTGAACACCTAGAATAGTGTTGGACACCTGGACTGTGTATTTTGGATGCTTAGAAGCTTACTTGGACGCCTGCTCCCTTCTTTTGGACACCTAGTAGTCCTTTGCTTCTTCCCCCAGTAAAACTCTTCTTCTTCTAAGCTTTCTTAGTGAAATTTGTTTAGAATTTTTGTGAATGAACTTACATGGCCTAACCTCCTATTTATAGACTTAGGAAATTCTTCGTTGTCATCCAACAATCCTCCCAAGCTTGACACATCAACTCTTGACCATACATGATCAACACATGCATGCTACCAACTTTTTCTTCAGATTTGTGTCCAACTATTGTGAAACTCACCTCACAGCACAACGCCTCCTACTTAGACACTTAGTCAAATTCATGCTATGCTGATACTTCATTTTTTAAGGTGTTCACCTCAAAGTTAACCATCTCCATCGTGAATTTCAACCTTTTGGATGCATACTTAAGTCTTTCCTAAGACATTCCATGCATCAATGTAGGCTCGATTTCAACCAACTATACGTCCATCTACGGTTAACCATGCATCCAACTTGTCTTCTGTTAAAGTATGCTTCCAATGTTACCTTTTAACCAATATGATCCATCTAACACTTAACCAAAATTTCATCCTAGTTAAGGTATGCGTCCAACTCCACTTATACTTACCCAAAATTTCACCTTGGTAGCTACTAGCATGCGACCAACCCTCTATGCTTGCATCTTGGCCTAAGTGTTTTACCTTTAACTAAGATAAGCTTCTCAACACTTAGCCAAAAATCTAGTCTATACACAACTTATGCGTCCAACTTCCATCTCTTGGCCCAAGTGCAACTTTCAACTATCATAAGTTGTCAAACACTTAGCCAAAAAGTCTCCCGAAACACTAACCATGCGTTCAAGACTTCCTCACCATGTGTCCAAACCCTATCTTTTCTCTCGGGGCTTGGTTCTAGTTTTGATGAGTTGAACTTTTCATACTTTGTTTCATGCGTCCAACTTTTCTTCAAACACTTAGTCAAATTTCTCAACCTTTAATCCTATGAGTTCAACATACTAAACTCCAAGTTCAACTCATAGTACTAAGTTGGAGTTCACCTCATAGTTTCCATTTTCAAATCGTAGTTGACTTCTATTCTCAAAGCATAGTCCCCTCACTTTGAAAATTTTATAGTGTAGTTTTCTCTTAGCCACTTCTATGACCAATTCTCTCCTCATAACTCAAACTTGGACAAACACTTTTCTCTTCCAAGATGTGTTCAACGCATGGTACCTCTTATAACCTCAAAAATGTTCTAACTCCACAAGCTTAGAAGTTCATCCTACTAACCCTCCTAAAATTTTTCTAACTCCACAAGCTTACATCAACTTTTCACATAGAAATTTCTCCAAATTTTTCCTAACTCCCTAAGACTCATTTTAAATCTTTACAAGGGAGTTAGTTTAGGGTTTTGGGTATCACAGAGCTATTAGGACTCACTAGAAAAATTGTGACACCTGTTCGAATGGGTCCCCATTAATTGGAAGGTGAATTGTCACACTGTTGTCAAAGAAAATTGTTGCGCTTCAATAATGGAGGTTGTTGATACATGTCATGAAATGCATGCTTTAAGGCCTTATTTTAATATCTTTTTCTTAACAACAATGGTCTTTTTCATGTTGAATGCCTCAAATTCTATTCTTAAGGGTAAAATGGTCAAGTATAAATCCTTTGACAGCTTAAAGTGTATTTCTATCACTTTAGGCCTATTTTTAGAGCTTTTATATTAATTTTTTGCTATTGTGCAAAAATGTTGTTGATGTGCCCGCATCGCCAAAACTTGATGCAACCGAATCAAAACTCTAACTTCCAGAAGTCTTGCATGGTTGTCTACAATTGCAAAATAGTAGGTCCTCAGTCTTTTCCAGAAGTCCAGCTTTGAAAACTTGGTAATCGACCCTACCTAACTCCTTTGGTGGCTATAAAAAGGAAGGAAGTCTTCCCCTAAAAAAGACAACATATCCATCATGAAATTCAGATCCTCCAAGGCGATCTTTCACCCAAAAATCCAAAACTCTTTAAGAACGAAAGTTCCTCTGGAGAAGCTAGAATTAGTATCTCTCTACCCCATGAGAACAAGTGTAAAGAGTAAGAATTCATCCTTGAGAAAGGAGAATTCAACCTAGGAGGTTTAAGAGGGTGAATAATCTATCTAAGGAGGGTGTTTACTGTATTATAAAAAAAGTTATAGAATTAGAGGAACTCTTTCTCTTGGACGAAATGCTAAAGGAATACCCAGAAACACATCTACAAAAGCTTCGTATCGGAATCTACAAAGAAACGATCCAATTGATCAAGATGCACAATGAGGATCGTATCCATACGATTTTGCACTTCTCGACAAATATAATCTGTTTCGTTATTCTAAGTGGTTATTCTATTCTTGGTAATGAAGAACTTGTTATTCTTAACTCTTGGGTTCAAGAGTTCCTATATAACTTAAGCGACACAATAAAAGCTTTTAAGAGTAAGAATTCAACCTAGGAGGTTTAAGAGGGTGAAGAATCTATCTAAGGAGGGTGTTTACAGTATTTCCAGCTTTACTTTTCTTTTTTCTTCTTATTAGTCCTAATCTTTAAACATTTACTGTAATTATGACTATGGAAGCAATGAAATCAATTCATTTATTCATAATCATAAACTAAATTTACTAAGGGGTTCAACTATGTGGATACCCCAGGGATTTATGGCTTGAATTATTTGCTAAAGTATCATACCTTGTTTACTTGCACATTTCCTTTGTTGATTATATGGGTAAATACTTGTTAAGTTAAATTGACTACTTAATTTAGCAATCTAGTGGAGTCTTAATGCTGAGAAGGTTAGGATGTAAACGGAATTCAAACCTAAAAATAAGATCACCAAGCAACCTTAGAACTAAGGGTCACCATAGGGTAAACAATTCACACTAAAACTCATCTAAGGTCCAGCTAACCATAGAGATATAGAATTAGCTACTTAAGCTCCTAAAGAAACTTGAAACAAGGCTGAATAGAAGAAGATTCTACCCATGTGTGAGTCAATGCGCTAGTATGATGCGGTCGCATCACTCAAAGCATAATGACCTTTGGTTGAAACACAGTTGTATCCCTACTTCTACCATCAATTGCTTTTAGTCTTTAAATATCATTCAATTCAACTCACTTTACTTTACTTTGGTTACTTTAGGTCACTTTGATTACATTGTTATTTAAAATAAACCTAATTGGATAACTAGTCTCATGGGAGTTGACTCTTGGAATACTCCAAAATTTATTACTTCATTGATAGTTTATGCTTGCACTTAGACCACCCTTATTTATACTTTTACCACTTGCACACTTTTGGTTGATCAGCTACTCCTTCAAATTTTAAATAACCTAAAATCTGGTCTGGTTTGGTTCAAGTGAATAGATTTGGTTCAGTTCAAGTGGATAGGCTCAGTTTAGATTTGGTCTAGTTCACAATCTGATTTGCCTAACTTGGTGGTTTACTACTCGGTTTGGCTTGGTTTTGTTTGATTTGATAATCTTCCAAGTAATAAAAGTCTATAAGTAACCTTCTATATAAGTGATAGATTTCTATATGCTATGTGAAATCTATCATTGGTAATTGTTGATAGATTTCAAATAATATGGGCTTATAAGTTATCAACTTTAATCACCAAGAGAGTTTATCGATGACTCCTTATATAACTGATGTAGTCTATTAATGATACCTCTATAACTAAAGTCTATTGGTGATACCTCTTATCACTGAAAGAGTATTAGTGATAGACTTTGTTGATGTCAAAATTTGAATAGGAGAAAAATGCACATGACCTTCACGTGATAGCAACAGTAAATTTGTAGTTTGGAGAATAACGTGACATGTAAGATGGAAAGATATGAATTTACCAGTGAGAAAAGTCTAATACTACTGATAACAAAATCTATCAGTGATGGACTCCTATTAACGATAGAGCTCATCTCTGATATACTTTGACAGCTGAATCTAAATTTTGTAATATCTGCAACTTCTTTTGCATTGTGCTATAATTACTAATGTTTTGAGCTGATTGGTTAAGATAGAGAATGCCTCCTTGTTTGAGAGAAAGCATTCTCTCAAATTCTCCTTCCATTTCTAGTATCTTTTAGAAGATTCACATAAGCCTTGGCGTGTTTTAATGGAAGCAAGGAAGATCTTTGGGAGGAGATTCGATATAGCAACGCTAAAATTGAAGAAGAGACCCATCAACACTTTCTCCATAATACTTCCAAGTATATCATTTGGTTTACCTTTTTCTTTAATTCTAAAGAAAATCATAATCTTCTTTTAACTCACTTAATTCGTCTATGTAATTGCTTAATAAAATCTCAAATTGGAAGGGTATTGGTATTTGTTGCCTTGCAAACTTGTGCGAGTAAGTAGATTGCTAGTAAATTATCTTTTCCATAGGGACTAGATATAATTAAAAGAGGATCACAACATTTCAAGTAGGTTGAAAGGTAACAGAAATTAAACTCAATATTTAGAAATTTTTCTTAAAAGTGTGCAAACAAAAATAAATCCGAAAGCGCAAAAAGTGAAATTTAGTTCGAGTTTGTAACTAAGAACATTCTCCATGAAACCTATTTCCTACAAAATTAAATTAATAAAAAATTTTATAGAGATGGAGAATGAAATAAGAAGCAGGGAAGCCATTTCGGCCTTGCCCCGTGGGCATCTCTATATTTGAGCCATTTTTCTTAATTTAATGAAAAAAAAGAAAAAGAAAGAAATTGGAGCAAATTTTCGACTTGACTTAGCTTCCATATCAGGGAAATTTGTATAGATGACCCAAATTGAAAGGCTTAAATGAAATTTGGCCTCCTTCCAAATTTTCAATGAAATATGGCCTCCTGCTGGCGTCAGCGTCGTGTGAATTTATCGAATTGCGCCTAGAATTGACTCCCGCTCTCGACTCTCGCTCTCGTCTCTCGATCCCCACCATCTTCCTTTTTCTTTTTTTTCTTTGATTTTTTTTTCTGTGTTTTTTTGATGCATTTCTTCTTCAGTTTTTTATTATTTATTTATTTATTTTTATATTTTTGTTATGCTTTTTTTTGTATGTCTTCTTCTTTTTTTTTCTTTTCGTTTTTTCTGTGTTTCTCATCATTTTTTTTTCTGTTTCTTTGCATCAAGCATCAAACACAATATAGAGTATACTCTCTGTCACTTTTTCGTAAAGCTCTTTGTGACTTTTTCAAACTTCGACGCGACCAACTCCGATGAGCTCGAGAAGAAAGAGCGAGAGAGATAACAGTGATTGTGAGTGAGGAAAGGAAGCGAGGGCACGGGCGACGTTCGGAGGCCAAAATGAGGGATGTTGGAAGTTGACCGGTCAACTTTCGCTCGCTCATTTGAGCCTCCCAACCTCGCTCTTGCTCTCACTTCCTTTCCTCCCTCATAATCACTCTGATCTCTTTCGCCCTCTCTCTCACACTCTTGCTCTCTCACTCTCGCTTTCTCTCTCTCTCACTTTTGCTCTCTCACTCTCGCTCTCGCTCTCACTCGCTCTTTCTCTCTCGAGCTTACCGGAGTTGGTCGCATCGAAGTTTGAAAAAGTCACACAGCCTTGCTTTTGCACTCTCTCACTCTTTCTCTCTCGAGCTCACTGGAGTTGGTCGCGTCGAAGTTTGAAAAAGTCACAGAGAGCTTTACGGAAAAGTGAAAGAGACCATACTTTATGTTGTGTTTGATGCTCGATGCAAAGAAACAGAAAAAAAATGATAGAGAAACATAGAAAAATGGAAAAAGAAGAAGACATACAAAAAACAGAACAAAAGTAAAAAAAAAAAAAAAAAAAAAAAAAAAAAAACAAAAAAAAAAAAAAAAAAAAAAAAAAAAACAAAAAAAAAAAAAAAAAAAAAAAAAAAAACAAAAAAAAAAAAAAAAAAAAAAAAAAAAACAAAAAAAAAAAAAAAAAAAAAAAAAAAAACAAAAAAAAAAAAAAAAAAAAAAAAAAAAACAAAAAAAAAAAAAAAAAAAAAAAAAAAAACAAAAAAAAAAAAAAAAAAAAAAAAAAAAACAAAAAAAAAAAAAAAAAAAAAAAAAAAAACAAAAAAAAAAAAAAAAAAAAAAAAAAAAACAAAAAAAAAAAAAAAAAAAAAAAAAAAAACAAAAAAAAAAAAAAAAAAAAAAAAAAAAACAAAAAAAAAAAAAAAAAAAAAAAAAAAAACAAAAAAAAAAAAAAGAATACAGAAGAAAAAATGCAAAAAAAACACAAAATAAGAATCGAAAAAAAAGAAAAAGGAAGATGGTGGGGACCGAGAGTAGTGGAAATCATGTGGATGCCTCCGAATAACGATTTTGGAGCAGTTCGGTAAATTCACATGACTCTGATATGACTAAATTTCATTGAAAATATAAGAGGGCCATCTGTACAAATTTCTCTCCCTTTCATACTCTCGCACGATCTAATGACAAGCACGGCTTGGCGGAATAGTTAGCAGTGGGCAGCTCCATTCTCCGCCGGGTATCACTATCGCAATTCCAATCCTTCACCGTCTCTTCAAATCTCTCGTTTTCACCTCATTTTCTACGATCAACAGCAAGAACCTTCGCCGTTTCAATGGCGAATGAATCGGGCAGTGGAGTAGTTCGCTTCAAAGTATCTCCCTCAACCGCATGCGTTATTCAGAAGGGTGACATCACAAAGTGGTTCATCGACGGTTCTTCTGATGCCATTGTCGGTGACTCTATCTTTCTTTCTCTACTTAGGATGTGCTATTTTACTAAGGGTCTATGTTTATTTGTTTACTGGAAACGGTGGTGGGAAGTAATCAGTTGAAATTTCCTCTGCCTTTGAGTAATGATTAGAACCATCTTTTGTCCAAATGATGGGACGGTCTTGTTTTTGTTGAATCGCTTTAACTTTGTAGTTGAATAAAAATGCGATGATGCTGTAGGGTTGGATTGCTTCTCCATTGCTTTGCTTCACGACCTAGAGGTAACTAGAATCATCAATGAAGTCACTGAGAATTTCGTTGTAGAATTGTGATTTATTTGGATAAAGAAACAGTTTCATTCATGAATGAAATACACTGAGGTGAATTACAAAGTCTCCAATTGGAGATTAAATAGGAAAAGCTATAAAGAGTAAATGGTTGCTTGTCCTTGCACCAAAAAGAAGCAGTAGAGAATGCACGTTACAGAAAATGATCAAAAGAGTAGGAAACCTCCATGAAGAGACATCCTTTCAAGCAGCCCATAGAATCCAGAAGAAAGCACGACTGAAACCAAGCCAACTATTCTTTTTAATACCATGAAAAGGATGACCGACTGAAATAATTTTCAGGAGATGTGAATTATTGTTGGAGAAAGGCAAAGACCAACTAATAGCCTCCAAAATAATGGCCCAAATTAAGAAGCAAAAGGATAGTGCCCAAATCGTGAAGTTTTGTTTCGTAGAATTGTGATTGGGGGCTTGTATTTGTATAGATTTAGGTTACTGTATGCGCTAGAGTTCATTATGCATGATTCCAATTTCCATGATTTCCAAAGCATGACAACTTTGGTGAGATCACGTTAAGTGAAAACAACTAAAAATGTAGGCACTATTTTTTATTATTTTCTTATCTTTTTTAAACTACATAAGTGAAAAAAAAAAAAGTTTTTAAGCTCAATTTTGAAATGGCTCCCAAGCCCCTAAATATATATAATATATTTGATAGAAAGTGTAGTTGCATTATAAACTAAACCATAACTCCAAGAATGAAGATAAATAGGGAATGTACTAAACTAATGAACTACCTGGAGGGTCTAAGCCAGGGTAATGCTTTGCCCCCTTTTCTCTTTCTCTTGGTGGTTGATGCCCTAAGGAGGTTACCGCTGTTTGGTGTGGAGGAAGGGTGGATAGTGGTTGAGGGGTTTAAGGTGGGGGAGGATTTGGTTCACCTTTCGCATTTTCAGTTTACAGTTGACATAGTCTTTTTTTGATCGAGCCAAATGAGTTCCTTTCTTAACCATAGTAGGTTTTATCACTTTTCGAAGTGATTTTTGGTCTTAAAATTAATAAGGGGAAGACCTCCATCTTAGGGTTGAATTACAAGTTAGACTCTTGGGTAGCATGATTCTCTTGGGTGGTAATTCGAATAGCCCGCTTCTCTAGAACCCTGTCTTTGACAGTTTTCAAAGTGGTTGTCTACATGGAAAAAATCTCTTTCTCTAAAAGGGTAGCTTGCGCTTATCCAAAAAATTAAAAGGGAGCTCATCCTCAACCAGGGATGCTGAGTGAAATTTTCATTTATGTATGGTCTCTTTTTAGAATTCCAAATTCTGTGAGTAAGAGTCTTGAGAGGTTCATGAGGAACTTCTAGTGGGAAGGGGTTGAGGAGGGGGAAGGTTTGCAATTGGTTAAGCGCGAGGTCTAAGAACTATTATCAGATTGATGGAAGTCTAAAGCTCCAAATCAAATTAGTATTCTATCTTTGGTTTTGCTTAATAATAGTGTAAATATTATTGAGGTGCCTCGGAAGAAGATTTCTTGTCTATCTCTTCTCCTACTCTTGTTGCTTCGAGTTTCTTTGCTTTTTCCTCATGTTGGAAGGTTAAATTCCAAAGAAGTCTAAGGTTTTTGCGTGGCAGGCTTTACATGGGAGGGTTAGGAGTCAGGACCATTGATCATGCCCAATGGTGCATTCGTTTCTAGTGGGATGACTATGAGAATAGTCTAAATCATCTACTGTGGGATTGCTAGTTTCCTCTTTACCTTTGGGGTCATGGAATATGGTTTCGTTGTAGTTTTGTGGGATATTTGGCTTGAGGGAAACAATAGTTTTTTCTTCCTTGACAATATGTGGAGTTGAGAATTGAATCTTTGACCCGGAAGTCAATTGTACAAGTTTATGTCAGTTGAGTTATGTTTATGTTGGCAAAAACAATAGAATTTTTAGAGAGGTCGAGAGATTATGTGAGGAGGTTTTGGGTGGGGGCTAGGTTTGATGTCTCCTTGGAGGGGTCGATCTCTAGACCTTTTTGTAACTACGATCTTGGTATTGTTCTTTTAGATTAGAGTCATTTCTGCATTTAAGATCGTTTTTGTTGGGGCTTATTTTTTGTGTTCCCTTGTATTTCTTTCATTTTTCTTAATGAAATTGTAGTTTCCTATCTAAAAAAAAAAAAACGAAAAAAAAGGAAAAAAAGAAAAAATAAAAGCCAAAAGCAAAAACAAAAAACTTATCTATTACCTTGCCTTGCATGCCAAAATTGCAAACTGTCTTAAAATGATTTCCTGTCTGACCATTATATCGCAACAACTTGTTTTCTATGATTCATCTAATATTGGCATCTTAAATTCAATATCGACGTCACTCTTGACTGAATTCATATTGATCATACTAGCTTGGTTTGGATCAATTGCATGCACCATGAAGTTTAATGTATCCATTCAACTTTTGGGATGCTGTTTGTATCTCCTGAAGTCCAGATTAAGCGCCTGTAATTAGCTTATTGTGCAGTGCAAGTGATGCAATCATGCATCAAGCAGAGAAATCTTCAAGAACTCTGAACCGAAAGTATGTATTATTATTTGGGAAAAATACCCTTTTGGTCCCTGAGTTTTCAAGAATAGGTGCATTTAGTCCCTAATGTTTTAAATTGACCATTTTAGTCCTTGAGTTTTCAAGAATAGGTTTAAAGGTCCCTTAACTAATAAATCTAATAAATTTAAAAATAAAGTTGACTAGATATATGATGTGACAAGATTTGACTAGATGACTTGGTTAATATTTGCCACCACTCACCTTCTTTCTCTTTCTCTTTCTTCCTCCTCTCTCTTCTTTTACTTGTTCTCCCTCCTCCATCTCCATCTTCTCTCTTGTTCAATTTGATTCCTTCTTCCTCATCTTCTCCTCCTCCTCAATCGCTACCTTCTATTTCCCTTTGATTGCTTTTTTCCCCCACTCTTCAGCTTCTTTATTCCACTCTCATGTTTTCCCCCCTTTTTCGTCTGTTTGTGGTCTCCATATCACTGTGATTGTCTTTATTATTTTTGTAGTTTCTTTCTGGTTCCCTTCGTTTGAAGCCTTGACTTTGATTGTGTGTGGGAAGTGTTGACGGGGTAGTGGAGGAAGCAATTGGGAGGGTAGAGAAAAGCCAAGTGCCAAAGTGTTTGAAGGAGGCGAAGTTTATTAATCTTTCATTATCACCATTTAGGGATAGGTTCAAGAGTGGAGCTAGATGAGAAAGTTATGGAGCTTAATAGTTTGATAAGAAGTTGTACTGGGAAAGGGCTTATTTTGTATGTAGGGGATATTTAATGAACTATAGATTATAGAGAACATTATTCAAGTAGTAATCAAACAAGGGGGTATTATTGTCCAGTGAAGCATATGATTATGGAATTGGGGAAATTAGCATATGGGAATTATGTGGGTGATCATCAGCAACAACAAAAAGGAGTTGTTTGGATAATGGGAATTGCAAGTTTCCAAATTTACATGAGATGCAAACTGGAAATCCATCTCTTTGGAAACTCTATTGGCTATTCATTCTCTCACAATTGCCATAAAAATGCAATCGAATAAGGGAAATAGAAGATGGCAATTGAGGAGGAGGAGAAGAAGACACGAGAAAGAAAGAATCAAACTATACAAGAGAAATATGGAGATGGAGGTGAGAGAACAAGACAAAGAAGAGAGAGGAAGAAAGAGAAGAGAAAGAAGAGTGAGAGGTGACAAATATAAAAAAATTATATTTTAAGTCATGTTGCCACATCATATATTTAGTCGACTTTATTATTAAACTTATTAGTTAAGGGACCTTTTAAAACTATTATTGAAAACTCAGGATTAAAATGACCAATTTGAAACATTAGGGACTAAACGCACCTATTTTTTAAAACTTAGGGACCAAAAGGGTATTTTTCCGTTATTATTTTAAGTATTGCTAAAACAAGAGATTAACCTATATATTTATATAATATTTATTGAAAAAGAGGGAAGAGAAAAACGACACAAGGTTTACATGGAAAAGCCTAAATCAGGGAGAAAAAACCACGATACAACTTTTTCTCTTTTTTATTAATTTGATACACTTAACTGTTACAAGGGAAGAAAATAAATAGAGACCCAAAACTATATAAGGAAAAAATATTAGAGAACATAAACATAAAAAAACCAAATCTACAAGATTCCCAAATATTCTCTTTTATTTTCAACACTCCCACTCAAGATGGGACGTAAATGTCAGTGAGACCCATCTTGCTAATACACGAGTCAAAAGAAACCCTTTAGTGAGGACATCAGCAACTTGTTGACTAGAAGGAATATATGGAATACAAATACTTCCATTTTCTAGTTTTTCCTTTATAAAGTGTCTATCAATCTCCACATGTTTTGTTCTATCATGCTGAACTGGATTGTTAGCAATGCTAATAGCAACCTTATTATCACAATAGAGTTTCATTGGTAGGTCACTAGGTTGGTGAAGATCAGATAAAACTTTCTTTAACCAGATCTCTTCACGAATGTCATGGCTCATAGCCCTGTCTTCAGCTTCTGCATTGCTTCTAGCAACCACACTTTGCTTTTTACTCCTCCATGTTACAAGATTACCCCAAACAAAGGTATAGTACTCGGATATAGATTTCCTGTCAATCACTGATCCTGCCCAGTCAAAGTCGGTATAGGCTTCAATGCATTTTCTGTCAGTTTTTCTAAACATCAACCTTTTTCCTGGTGTGCCTTTCAAATATCTCAAAATCCTATTTACAACTTCTATGTGTTCTTCGTGGGGAGCCTGCATAAACTGGCTCACAACGCTGACAGCATAGGAGATGTCAGGTCTAGTGTGCGCTAAGTAAATTAGTCTTCCCACTAGACGTTGGTACCTTTCTTTGTTAACAGGAACTTTGTTAACAGACTCTCCCAATTTTGCATTAAACTCGATAGGAGTGTTAGCAGGCTTGCATCCAGTCGTACTTGTTTCTTTCAGGAGATCAATTGTGTATTTTCATTGTGAAACTAAAATTCCTCATCTAGACCTTGCCACCTCCATCCCAAGAAAGTACTTCAGATTTTTTAGGTCTTTGATTTCAAATTCGTCCGCTATTTTCTGTTTTAACTTGTTGATATCAGCAGTATCATCTCCTAATAGGACAATGTCATCAACATACACAATTAGAACAACAACCTTACCAGAGACTAACCTTTTTGTAAACAAGGTATGATCAGAGTGTCCCTAAGTGAAGCCTTGGGACTTGACGAAGGTGGTAAATCTTTCGAACCACGCTCTTGGTGACTATTTCATACCATACAGAGCCTTTCTAAGTCTGCACGCACAATGGTCAATTGGGCTTCAAAGCCAAGAGGAGGGCTCATATACACCTCTTCTTCTAAATCACCGTTTAAAAATGTGTTTTTCACATATAACTGATAAAGAGGCCAATCTTTGTTGACAGCAACCGACAGAAGAACCCTGATCATGTTTAACTTTGCAACAGGAGAGAGTCTCAAAATAGTCTATCCCAAAAGTCTGAGTGAACCCTTTTGCTACAAGCTTGGCTTTATATCTGTCAAGAGTTTCGTCAGATTTATACTTCATTTTGAACACCCACTTCTACCCAACTGGTTTATGCCCTTTTGGAAAGCAACGCGTTCCCATGTATTATTTTTCTCAAGAGCTCTCATTTCTTCCATAATGGCAGCCTTCCACTCAGGAATTTCCAAAAATAGCCACATATATGTTCTTCGGTATAGTTACAGTGTCGAGGCTGGCAGTAAACGCTCTGAACTTAGAAGACAGATTTTTATAAGAGAGGAAGCTATACATGGGATACCTGGTGCAGGACCTTGTGCCCTTTCTCAGAGCAATGGGCATGTCAAGGGTGGCATCATACTCTCTTGGTTTGTCGAGTTCTTCTTCAGTTGTGAGATTCTGAGGCATGATCTCATTTTCATTCACCTGAATTGTTGTTGACACTACATCGCTTTTAGCAACCTAGTTATTTTCTGTCATATCATCTTTATCATTCTCTACCAGTAGTTTTGTCAAATCAACAATATGATTTTCAACATAAACATCTTCAGCTCAAACAATATTATTATCAGGGTCAGTAGTACCTTGAGCCTGGGTTGGTCCAGAAGGTTGGACCAGAGCCGGCATGTCAATAGGGGCCACTATTTCCTTTCTAAGATTCTTCCTGTAGTACGTGATCCACGGGACATGTCTTGTAGGTAGGACAGTGTCGTGGGTTGTTAGGATGGGTTTAGAAAGGAAATTAGAATAGTTAGTCTCTTCATTACTACTCTCCCCCTAAAGAGGACTAACAGGAAAGAAAGGTTTATCTTCCAGGAAGGTGATATCCATAGAGAGGAAGTATTTCCGGGAAGTGGGATGGAAGCATTTATAACCACGCTGGTGGAAAGGATACCCAACAAAGGCACATTTCTGGGCACGAGGGGTAAACTTAGTCTAGTTGAGACCAAAGCTATGGACAAATGCAATACAACTGAATACTTGGAGAGGGACTCAAGTATAAGGCGAGTGGTAGGGTAAGACAGTTTGAGACAGTGAAGAGGAGTTTTAAAGTCGAGAACGTGAGAAGGCATCTGATTTATAAGATGGCCTGCAGTCAAGACTGCATCCCCCCATAGGTAAGACAGAAGAGAGGTCGACAACATGAGAGATCGAGCAACTTTGAGGAGATGACGGTTTTTTCTTTCAGCCACTCCATTTTGTTGGGGTGTATAGGCACACGAGCTCTGGTGAACAAACCTTTAGTGGATAAGAACTCACAAAGGGTATTGGTGAGGAATTCACGACCATTGTCACTCAGAAAGATAGCAATTTTGGCATTAAATTGAGTCTCAATGGTGTAAAACTGTTGGAAGATGGATGAAACCTCAGATTTATTTGTTAGAAGGAAAACCCAAGTAAGGCGAGTGTGGTCATCGATGAAGGTAACGAACCAACGCTTACCCGATGAAGTGGTAATCCTTGAGGGACCCCAAACATTACTGTGAATAAGAGTGAAAGGTTGAGAGGGTTTGTAAGGTTGAGACGGAAAAGAGACCCTATGTTGTTTCGCTCAAATACACACATCGCAAGATAAAGAAGAGATGTCAACTTTATTAAATAAATGGGGAAATAAACATTTCATATATTGAAAATTAGGATGGCCAAGACGGAAGTGCCACAACATACAGTCATTTTCAGAAGTTGAAAAATAGGAAAATAACAGACTAGCCCTATAACTATGCCTAGAGGAAGTATCACCATCAAAGAAATAGAGTCCCCTATTGTGTCGGGCAGTGCCAATCATCCTCCCCGAGCTCAAGTCTTGAAAAATAATAGCAATTGATCTATTGTCCTCAAGACGGACCTCTGAACATACTTCCATCAGAGTCGGTATTGGTTTTTGTCCCAATATTTAGCTCCGCACAGTATCAAACTTGGAATTGAGACTTGCTAAAAAATCATACACACGGTCAACTTCTTCAGGTTTATAATATTGGACTCCTCCACAAGGACAGTCCCAGACAAGTTCACGACATAAGTCCATCCTCTGCCAAATAAGAGATAATTTATTAAAATATGATGTGACATCCATAGACCTCTGTTTGCATTCATGGATTTGTTTTCGCAGAGTGTAGAGCTGTGATACGTTCTGTCTCTTAGAGTATAGTTTCTGGACAGCATCCCAAATATCATGAGCAATAGCCACATACAACACAGGTTTCTCAATTTGAGGTTCCATGTTGTGAATTAACAGAGACTAAATACGCTCTTGAGGGTCTCCTAGTCTGGGTTTCGGTATCTCTCCAGTTAGATACCCAAATTTGTGGTGTCCTTCAAGTACCATTTTAATAGACTGAGACCATGAGAAATAATTCTGACCATTTAATTTTTCACCAACAATTAATCCTGTGGAGTTACCCATTGGTCCAAACATATGAGGTGTAGTTATCAAGGTAGGAAAGACAGTTACCAAATTCTCTGGATACATCAGTAAACCTGATTGAATACCTGAATTTTCTGCACCTTGATCAAGGATGGTTGAAGTGCCAAGGGTTGCCCCAAGACGCAACTTGTTGTTGGAAACTTGCTTGAAGATTAGCAAGTTGCTGTTGAATTGTAGCCGAGGAAGGGACAGCCGATCCGTGTTGCTCATAGTAGTTTCTGACTCCTTGTGAGGAATTCTGGCGATAGCAGCAGCTGTAGGAGGGAAATAGTGACAACCCAAAACATGTGGATTGAAGTTGGCGCTGTCAGCCTCATGGAATGCCAGTCTTTGAGAAGAAATACCTGCGATGGTGCTTGAAGTGTGACTCACTCTCGCTAGTTGAGAAGAACCCGCGAATGCAGTTTGAGCGAGACATGGAGCGAGACTCTCGCTGAATCGAGTGATGGATCAAGGGAAGCAGTGGCAACTTGTTGGTCGATTTGAGTGGCGGCAGCACCAGGGTCCATTAGCGTCGTTCGAATCTGAGAAGTCGCAGCGGAAGGAACGATATGGTTTTGTGACGGTGGCAGCAGGGACTGTAATAGTGCTGCGGCGGCGACTGGGTTAAGGGACCGGAGGTACTAGATGACAGCTTCTCGGACGGCCGAACTGGTGGCAACGACAGACTTCGTTGGCGACAGTGGCAGGTAGGGTGGTGGCGGCAGATCTTGCCTAGTCTCATTTTCATCAATGATGGCTAGGGTTTCTGAGGTTTTGTCACCATGCTCTAATACCATATTGAAAAAGAGGGAAGAGAAAAATGACATACGGTTTACGTGGAAAACCCTAGATCAGGGAGAAAAAACCACGATACAACTTTTTCTCTTTTTTATTAATTTGATACACTCAACTGTTACAAGGGAAGAAAAAGAGTCCCAAAACTATATAAAGAAAAAAAATATTAGAGAACATAAAAGGTAAAAAAACCAAATGTACAAAATTTCCAAATATTTTCTTTTATTTTCAACAATATTTAACCCCACTAACCAAGTAAATTAACTAACCAACCAACAAACTAAAGCAAACTCAAACTTAAAATTACAAAACTACAACCTCAGTTACTTTTAGCTTCACCAACCAAACACTTTTCCTCTGTCAACAACCCTCCTTCTCTCACCCTCCCCAATACCATTACAGAACCATCCCTTTCTCACCCACCATCTCTCACGTCACCGGCCATTTTCCCCCAGCTCTCTTGGATAAACCTACAGCCCTTTCCCTTCTTGCTTCTTCACCATGGAACTCCACATCTTCATCTCTCCCATCCGTTCCCTTTAACCACCCAGCACCCACATTTAAGCATTCTGCCCTCCCCCTTCTTTTTACTACACCGCTAATCACCACAGACCCTACACCTTCTCCACCATCCAACTAACCAACCATTCACCACAACACGGTTTCTTCCGAAAATATCAACAACGATAGTGCTCCACCCAACTTTACAGACCCTTACCCTTCCCCACCTTTGGTTTACCCAACCATTCACAACCCAGATTCCTCCTCAAACAGCATTAGCTATGTGCCACCTTCTACTACCAAGAGAACTGTTTTCCAATCCGGTACAAAACATTCAACCGCCATTGTAGCTCTTCCATCCAAAGTTGACTTAGAAGCCTCTCTATCGAGCCCCATGCCTTTCTCGCCTCACTCTCTCAATGGATACCCGAGAGACGATTGGTATTATTTCATTCCTCAGGCAGGTTTTGATTCATTCAATCCGGCTCCACATTTGATGGTGTTGGCTTCATGGTTTAGAGAACTTGGACTATGCATAAAGGTGATTCCAACTCATAAGCATCGCAACAAACTATCTACCAAGAAAAAAAGAGGGATGAGGGAACTTCGAAATCTTGAAAGCTCTATATCATATGATAGGAAAGCAAAAGAATTGACTAAAGAAGAACGTCATTAACTTGATTCTGCAAAATTGTCTTCAAATTGTTTGTTTCTGAAAGGGGCTGTTTGGATCTGTTTTATTGACTATCTTTTGCGTTTTCTTGCTGCTTTTGTTTGGAGGCCCTCCGCAATATTGTTTTTATCTTTCTTTTTTGACTGTACATCTTTTATTTTGGTGTTATCTTCTCTCTCTTTTGGGGTTCATCTGTATTTTTGATGCGTCTCCTTATTGTACTCATTGGATTATTTCATTCATCAATGAAATGTTTCTTATTAAAAAAAAAAAAAAAAAAAAAAACTACAACTAATTATACTACATCTGTTAGAAGGATTCATATGGAGCATGTGTTTGTCCTGTACTTTCTTAGTTTTAGGAGTTTTCAATACCATGAAATCTATTAAGCTTCAGTTTCTTTGGCCTAAATTTTATTTAGGTTAATCCAGCAAATGAGGTAATGCTTGGAGGTGGGGGTGCTGATGGAGGTAAGGAGTTTCAACATGATTTTAGTTTTATAACTTGTTGGACGTACTTACCATCTTGAATATTCTTTCCCCACTGTTTTGTAGCCATACATAATGCTGCTGGGCCAGATCTCGTACAAGCATGTTATTCTGTGCAAGAAGTCCAACCTGGAATCCGTTGTCCAACTGGAGAAGCAAGGATTACGCCGTAAGCTCTTCTGAATCAGTAACTGATCATGACCAATAATTTCATTTGTACATGCTAATGTGATTTAAGATGCAGAGGTTTTCGGTTGCGAGCATCTCATGTAATACATACTGTTGGGCCTATCTACAACGCCAGTAGTAACCCCCGGGCCCTACTGAGAAGTGCATATAGGTTCTTGTTATATAAATGCATTTTCTTTTTCAGTTTGATTTACTATTTTCAGGATTTAACGTTTTCTATTGTTGTATTGATTAGAAATTCTTTGGCTGTGGCAAAGGAGAATAACATTCAATATATTGCGTTTCCTGCCATATCCTGTGGTGTATATCGGTGAGTTTTCATATTGATTTAGACATTTCGATATGTGTTTGCTTTATACCCTTTTTTAATTATAAAAAAATTAGTAGTTTCATGATTGATTGGTCAAGTTTCTCTTAATTTAGTTTTCTAATGGCTCGTGTGTGTGTGTTTGTGTTAGTTTGTTCCATTTTTCTGTTATAAAAATTAGTTGTCAATGATGGATTGATACAGATTCCTCTTGAACATATTTTTTAATTGATTTTTATTACACACTTGCAGATATCCTTATGATGAAGCTGCCACAGTAGCCTTATCTACCATTAGGGAGTTTTCCCAGGGCTTGAAAGAAGTAAGGATTTTCCTATGGTACACTTAGGGAATGCATCCATCTTTTCGTTGCAGTATGTGAATATTTTGGACGTGTTTATCCCATCATGGTCCTCTTATCTTTGACATCTTATCTTTGATTGGAAAGTTTTCAGTTAGTCCTAGGAGAGGGATTAGCATCTTTGAGGGCCTTGTCGGTTTTTCTTGTAGTTCTGTCTTCTATGTGTGGTGGACCCTCACCCGCTAGTTCTTCCATCTTTTGCTCGCTATGGAAGGTCAAATTTCCCAAGCAGGTTAAATTGTTTGTGTGGTAGGTCTTTTATGGAAGAGTTAATACCTTAGATTGTGTTTCAAGGAAGTTGATGGGTATGTTAGGGTCATAGTGTTGTATTCTTTACAGGGGCGGCTTAGGATCTTGACCAACTTTCTGGGGGTTGTGACTACGTGTTTTCGGTTTGGAGTTGCTCCTTTCAGGCTTTCAATTTTTCATCTAGCTCAGCCTAGAGGATATCTTTGATTCCTATTGTGACTTCTTCACTTGCCCTTTTGTGACAAGGGGGTCTGTGGTTCGCTTGGGTTTGTGTGGTTTTGTGGGAATGTTGAGTTACAATATAATTTTTAGGAAGTTGAGAGACCTAAGTAAGAAGTGTGGTCTGTTGCATGATCTTTTTACACCGTGCATACTACAAGTGTACGGTATCTTGTTTTAACATAGTGATTGAGTTTGAGTATTGTCCACAAGATTGGGCCATTAATTAGTTAAGTACCACAAAATATTGATATCAATTTTACGGATATATCAATGGATATATCGACAAAATATTGATATCAACGGATATTTCTGTAGATCACAAATTTAATAAAATTTATTTAGATTAATAATTAAATTGTTTTTACTCCCAGATTAAGTTATTGATATTGTTATTAATGTTACTATTCATATTGGACTAAATAGATGGTATTTTTATGTTTTACATATATTAATAAAATTTGTTGGAGATACCGTGGATATTTAATATCGATATTGAACCTTTCGATTTATGGATATATCGATGGACATATCGATATATCCATGGATATTTTCATCATTGAAACTAACATATCTTTATGATTTTTAAAGGATTTAGTGTCCTTTTAGAGTAGTTTTAGAAAGTATTTGTAAAAATAAGGGGTGATCTCTGCGAACTATTGGCAAAAATAGGGTGTTTTGTTGTCTTATTCAATTCCGTTGGAGAGGCTGAATACTCTTTTTTATTATTTCTTTGGCTTTTTTCTCAAATTAATCCATTGTTATTTTTGTTTTAATTTTTTTTTTATCTTTGTTATTTTAATTATCTTTTTCATATTTGATACATTTTTTTTTCATTTTTTATACACTTTTTGCTTTAGATTTTTTTATTATTATTTTTGTACTTTTATTTTTTAATCAAATTATAAAAATATATGTAAGTTTCAAAACTTGTAAAGAAAATACAGTTGTTTTAAAGTAACCGTTAGTCATTAAATCAACAAATTTCTTTCCTCATTGAAAAGAATAGATAGGGTTTTCTAAAAATCAAATTATAAAATTTTTTTAATCAATAAAATCACACTATAAATATGTAAAAGAATGGAAAGTAATGGTTATTTAACCCTCATCTTGCTACGGTAAGATTATTTACAACCGAGTGGTTAAAACTTAAAAATAACCAACTCTCCCTCCTTCCAATGTTTTTAGTGACTTCATCATCGATGATTAGCTCCTTCAAATTAAACTAGAGAATAAGATATTAAAAAAAAGCCCAAGGAATCTTTACAACAATATCTGCATTTTAATAACTTATTTTCCTCGAAGGCTTGATCAACAAATTTTCTTGAATTGCTCATTTCCAAAATTTCAAAGTTGCTTATTTTGCCGAAGTTAGGGATTGAGATGGTTTTCACTGGAGTTGTTGCCAACAATGATCATCTATGGATGGAGTCATTGGAAACATTGAAGGGGGAGAATTGGTTATTTTAAGTTTTAACCACTCGGTTTTAAATAATTTTACTACAGCAAAATGAGTGTTTAAATAACGGTTACTTCTCATTGTTTTACATATTTATTGTGTGATTTTGCTGAGTAAACAAATTTTATCATTTGGTTTCTAGAAAACATTATCAATTTTAATCAATGAGTAGAAATTTGTTGATTCAATAACTAACAGTTACTTTAAAACAACAACCTTTTACTTACAAGTTTTGAAATTTATATATATTTTTAATTTGGTTAAAAGATGAAAAAAATTATAAAGCAAAAAGTATATAAAAGATGAAAAAATCTAAAATAAAAAATTTGTCAAATATGAAAAAGGAAATTAAAATAACAAAAATTTTAAAAATTAAAATAAAAAAAAATAAGTATAGAAAAAAGATGCACTGTTGAATTGGCTAGAAAGAGCCAAAGAAATTGAAAAAAAAAAAAAAAAAAAGAGTATTCAATTTCTCCAACTGGATTGATAAGACAACAAAATGCTCCTATTTTTGCAAATAATTTGCAAATCACCTTATTTTTACAAATACTTTCTAAAACTACGCTAAAATTACATTAAATCCAATTTTTAAAGACAAGCAAGCCATTATGAAATTTTTGTTAACTACTCCTAAAAGTATCCCAATCTATCCCATTGTCACTATGAGTAGACTATTCCTATTTGTCACTACAAGAACTTAGGACTCCCCTTAAAAGTAATCTACAAGCCTTTATTAGAAAATCCACTCTCATGGAAAATTCCTCTAGTAGTCATGCATATGTTATTCTAATCTAAATTCCACTCTCTCGAGCTAAAAACTTAAATCGAAAGCACAATTAATCCTTGATCAGAAGATTAAAAGTATTAAGCACACAAATACGTGAAGTCGTGAATGACTTGTTGCATAATATAAGTCTTTTAATTAATCAAGAATAAAATGAATTACTAAAGATTCAACATAAACATGCAACTTCTTAGGTAGTAGTAAATGTATTAAATGGTTATGCAACTTCTTAGGTAGTAGTAAATGTATTAAATGGTTCTGTCAAGTTCAGATAAGTTTCATGCTTAGAGTTAAAATGTAACATATAGAAACGTAACATGTCTGCATGTTTTTTAGAAACGAGCAAGCAATGAAGCTTCTTCTCAAAATGACTACTAAGTGAATTCCTTATTTTTGTTATAGGATTTATAAATAGCCATGCAAATATCATGTTCTAATTCAAGTCCCCTCTTGTCGAGCTAAAATCCAAATAAAAAATCGTTCATTATATGACCTAGATAATAAAAGCATTAAGCATTCAATTTGCATGCAAGATAATTGTAACGTGAGAATTTTTATTAAAATTAGATAATAAATCCAAAACACTATTTCATAAAAGTAGAGTTCCACAACTCAAATCACTAATTAAAATCAAGAACTCTAATAAAAATATCTAAATAAAATCCACAAAGAAAGGGAAAAGAAAGAACTCCTGACGCCTACCAAATTCGTTCCTTTTGTGAGCTCCACAATCTCGAGCCTTAAATTTATTCTTTAGTTCTCAAGATGTTACTCAACAATTCCTTCAATATGCAAAGAATATTAAAGGATTTTTCTCTTCAATTGACCTCCCATTGGAACAAAGTGATTGATTCTATTTATAGAGAGGAGGAATAATCCTAATCTTAATCTATTTAGGTTCCTTTAAATACTTTAGGAGACATAACTCTCCTTTTCAAAATAGGAGATAAAAAGATAGAATTTTGGCTGAAATTGAAAACAGGCGCGCAACTGTTGTTTTTTGTCAAATGTGACACGACATTGCTCTGCTTTGTCTTCTCACCTTTTTTAATGTCTGAAAAGCTCCAATTTATCTATGAATTCCTCTATTGTGCTCTAACTGCTTATAAACCTGAAATTCAAACAAATAACATGTGAAAGTGCATCTATCTGTACATAAACTAACTAAAACTCGAGTCTATAAGTGGCATTTTTATGCCACTTATCTTTGTCCCTTGTCGGGTCCATCTCTGCGCCCTTTGGGGTTTGGTCTCTATGGTCTTTTATGATTATCCTATAGGTCTTATTTTACGTTTTGTAGGATATGCAATGGTTATTAAATATTATTGTACGTTTCTCCGACTTTATGGATGATCTCTACAGGTTCTCCATTCTTCTTTATGTGATGTAAGTTTTTACTCAAGCCTTAGCTTTTGCTTGGTTAGCACCTTGTCTCCAGCTCACAACTTCAAATTGATGCTGAACAGCATTCTGCTCATTTCTTTCACGTGTCTTGAGAGGCTTTTTTAGCTTGCTTGAGCCACTTTTGAAGTTCGCTTGCACTCTTTCTAGCAGAGAGTGATCAATAAGATGAGGTATTATAGGTTGCCGACAACTAGTAACCTCAAGAGAACCCTTTTGAACTGGGGAACTCTTTTGACAATTAAAACAAGACTGAGCCGTTAAGCAATTGGACCAAATTCTTTTGTCATATATCAGCCGCTTAAACAGCATGGTCTAAATGGTACTTCTAAATCTCTTGTTTCTACTGCGAACAATCTTTTCAAAGATGCCTTAAAGCTTCACAGCGTTTTTTAAGAATAGCAGTTCTATCATCTCAGCAAAGCACAACTTGATTGTGGGAATAACGGTGATGTACTTTGAAATTTGGACAATATCACTAGAAAACCGGTAGAGTGGACCTCTCTAAAGAAAAGAAGTTTCAGCTGAATGCATATTTTGAAAAAGTCTACGAGGTAGATTGGTCTTACGTTGACAACCTTAGAACTTTAAGGCTTCAGACTTAGTCTTGAAGTCTAGTAGATAATATTAATGGATTCCGGATTGTGTATCTTTGCCAACACAACAGTATTATCAATGAGAAATCAAGGAATACATATTTGAGTATCTTTGCCACTTCTAATGCTTTTTGAAATGTAAGTCACTATTAAATATATATCTATATTTTAGGTCAGTTCGGGTATATTTGGCTCAGCCTTGACAAACACGAAACTAACCTAATATTTTTGGTTTTTCTTATTTGCACACTCATACAATCAAACCAAATCGACAACCGTTTCAGTTGGTTTAATCGATATATCTTCTTTCTTCAGGCTTTCGGTTGATGAAGGCTCATATCAACGAACAATCTCTGAAAGAAACAGTTTACTTTTGAAAATGAAAAGAATCCATCATCCCATTAGTTTCTGTAACGTAGGCTTTAAAAAATGAGAAGACATTTGTTCGTAGAATATCCATCACAAATCCTGATCAAAACTTATCATTCTTCTCAAATCTAATCTTGGCCAATGACGTGTTCTACATTATTTGCAGGTACACTTTGTCCTTTATGCTTCTGACATCTACAATGTTTGGTTGGACAAGGCTAATGAACTGTTCAAGAACTAGTGCAGGCTGTGTTGGTAATGGTATCATTAACCTTTGCCCTTTCAAGCTTTTGTGTTGTATTAATCTGAACAGAGTCATGCTTTCTTATCAAATTCTCTGAAGGGGTTATTAGAATAAACTTTGGATCCTCTCTCCAATGTAGAGTGGTAAAAAGCATATGCTTGAATCTTCTTCATCTACTGGTGATAGCTTTTGTGTGTGTATTTAATGCTTGGAAATGGTTTCTTGATCAGACATTGAAAATAATGAAGAATCTAATGGCTCTCATGAGAACAATTTGTTGAGTGAGGTTGGGGATCCTCGTACATGGTGAATTAACCAAATTTGAATGGAAATGAAATCTTTAGACTAAATCATGCAATTTAGGACGCACTGACCACATCAATTCAAATCCAGCTCAAATTAAAGCCAAGAATCAAGTAGCCTACCAATCAATTCTAAAAGTATTCAAGACCTTCAGTATCTTATCAATGACCAGCGAGAACTGTTGTAGTTAGGAGATGGAGGCCAGTTCTTCTATCCTTTTGGATTTCTTCTCGTGGAGGGGAGAAGACTCATTTTTCATTACTTTTCCCACTTAGCTACTTTAGGTTAGCCCTCTCAACAACTAAGAGATACATACGAAGGAACACGGGGCTAGAGCTCAAGATCAGGAGCCAAAGAAGTGGACCGAGAAGAAAGAAGGAACTGCGTAAGGGCAATCCATCTTGATGATGAATGCCACGATAACAAGAAATCTAATTGGGGGGTTTGTGGGGGCAGAGGAACTGGATTGGAATAAAAAGGTCATTGGAATCCTTTAATCTAGAGCAAGAATTAATCGTAGATATAGATTTGAAGATCTACCTGTTCTCTAATAGCTATTATATAGATTCAAAAATATTTTTGTAGTTTCTCTTTCATTGATCAAACAACATTAGCAACAATATTTGTGACAGTATTCTCCAATAATTTTTCGTTTACAAGAGGATTGAGAGAGATGAATGACAATTTAGATGGTAAGAATATGTTTGCAGCAAAACTTTATAGTGTGTTCTAGACGAACTGAGGAGAATATTAATATTAACTTGAATTATGATTTATTGTCTTTATCTTGAAAGATCGATTAATTGTCAAAGAATGTTTGAGTTTGGTAAAGAAAATTGAAATTGAGTTACGTCCAGACTTAATTAGATTTCATAATTTTAGTATCAAGAGAAGACTCATTCATGTTGATGATGCAATACATTACATTCTTAGAGTAAGCTACTTGAGGTTTCGATTATCTATCAACCTTACTAATTGCGAGGTTGTTTGCCAAATCTCCTATATCTTAGATGCAAGATCAACATTCAACACACATACTCATCATTTGAGATTTAGGATTTAACTAAGGAGTACTTTTCTAAATAGTATTCTTTTTAATGAAAGTAAGAGGTACTTGTTTAGTTGTTGCAATTATATTAAAAATTACAAATTTGGTGGGTAAACTCTGAATTTTGAGTTTATTTGCCAAATCGAGCATAGCTTAATTATCAAACGAGTGTACTAGAAACCACAGGGTTTGTAGTTCGAATCTCAATATCTCCAAGTGTACTAAAAAAAAAGTTTGAGTTTATATCTAATAGATCAACTATTTTATTAAAATTTTAATTTTGTTAGAGAATTATCGAACATCAAATTAAAAGTTTACAAATCTATTAAATACTTTTGAAAGCTTGGAGACTAAATTGATACAAACATTAAAGTTTAAGAACTTGTAATTTAATTCAACTTTTAAATATATTCCAACTTAATTATGAATTGGTTTTATAAACAATTATGGAAATTACTACAAACCTATCATAAGAGAAGTTACATTTGACATTTGGGGGGTTTAGGGTGAGTTGGGTTGGGTGGGTAATTTATTACCCATGTTTGTTCTTTGCATAATGAAAATTGGTGGGTTTTAAATCCACCGTTTTTATCAATTCTAAAATCGGCTTAATTATCACCGTATTTCAGTAGGGTTTCACGTGGGTTAGCGGTCGACTTTCCTCGTTCTCTCTTCCATCATTAATCATCATCTGCCTCTACCAGTGACGTTCCTCCTTCCGAGGTGTGCATTTTGCCTTCTCTCTTCCGATTCCCCCATTCTTCCTTTCTCCTCCTTTCTCCCTTCTCTTTTCTCTCATCTGATTTGGATCTATCGTTTCCCCTTCTCTCTTTTCTCTTCCGATTTTCGCTTCCGTTTCTCCCTTCTTCCCTATTATTTTGCCGTGCCAACTATTCTAGAGCTATGATCTATGGTCTGTGATATTATTATTATTTTTTTTTTCGTTCAGATGTATAATCTATGGGTTAAATCTGCGGTATTTGTTTTGCATGTTTAATCTTCTTTTGAATATGAGAAGGAAGAGAAGAGAAAACTAAAAAAGGGAAAATGAAAAAGGGAAAAGGAAAAAAATGTGAAATGAAGAAAGAAATAAACAACAAAAAATTTATATGAAACCAACATATGAAAATACCAAAAAAAAAAAAACAAGAAAAAAAAGAACTAGGTATAAATAAAGAAAAAAAAAACTAACCCATCAGAAAAAAATAGAAAAAAAAAACCGACAACATATATATATATATACAAATATATATCCAAGAACAATTTGTTTAAGAAATTTGCACCAGATACCCAAACTTAACTCAACTCAACACCCCAAACACAGACTTTCTAATTCAACTCAACACAGCACAACAAACACAGACATTCTAACTCAAATCAACACCCCAAACACAGATAATCTAACTATCCCAGACAATCTAACTCCCCCTATAATTATTACCAACTCAACTCAACTCAACTTTGCACGACAAACACCCCCTTAAAGATTGCAAAAGATTGCAAAAGGGACCAATCATGAAATAACAAGGTTTCTTGTTTATTTTCTTAAATTGTTAAGATGTCTTTTCAAAAATAAAAATAATTAAAAATAATAATAATAAAGTAAAGATAATATTTGAGGGTCTAACATAACTCCAATGAATTCTCGTTTCTCCCTCTTGCTCCATGATAACTTGTAGAAATACAAGTTATTATATTCACTATGTGCAATAATTAGAGTAACATTAGGGCTAAATGCATGATTTTGGTAGTTATATTGTGTAATATGTGTCGTCATGCGTTGGCATCATTTACAAAAGAATATACGTGAGAAAATATGGGATTTTCTATTCTTAATGTAGGATTAAGTAGAAAAGCACAAATAACTCAAGTATCAGAGAAGAAACTGCTGCGAGAACTAAAGAAGTGAAAATCTATGTGTCAAGACCATGTGTTGAGAAGAAAAAGCATTTACAAACGCATGTGCGGTAGCTGTCATGTCAATATGCAAATGGATTACACTTTATCAGATCATGGTAGAACTAATGGGCTAACAACGAGAAAAGTTTGCACAGCAGGGCATGAAATTTAATAAAGGTGTTAGATTATCTTGAGTTCACATTTTCGACACCTATGAATAGCTCAAAGCTTCTTGATTCAAAAATAGAGAGAAACGAGTTCAAGAGGTGAAAGCTTTACACAACTTCTTTCTCACCATGACCAGCCTTCGTTTCAAGCTCTTCTGTGAAAAGGATTCTAAGAATTTTCAGAGTCACCTCCCAGTACATGAGAACCTTTATCCTACGCCATTTATGTATCAAATAGCAATCATCTCAAGCCTCCATGCAAGACATTGCCAATGGTGGTTTACGTCTTCCATTTCTGTTCTTTCTTCATTCTCATCTTTCTTACTTATGCTTTGTTAATGGCATTTGAGAGAATAGTTTATTTACTTAATATAAATTTGATTAACAATTATCGTTCACTCATTTTCATATTTAATACTCTCCATCATGTTTGCTTGTATGTTGAATGAGTTAAATGTTAGAAGTTAGTTTCTCTTAAGCAATATTAAGTATATTTACATCTTGATTAATGCACATCATTAGCTTACACATATTTGTTGAACAAACAAGTTTAAATAAGCATGACTATTTAGTTTGAGAGAGTAGATAGTTAATCTTTAGCATTTATCAAAACTGGATGAGTTTCAGAGATGTAGTTCATCTTTTACCAATACAAACTTATCATGCGTCTTAGAGATAAAATTAATGTGGCGTTGAAATATCGAGAGAAAAAGTTTTATGCGTGTAAATACACTGAGATATGTTTAAGTAACGACTAGCTGCTATGTTGACTCTTATATTTATGGCTCAATCATCCTTTTCAATGCGTCCTATCTGATTGTAAATGACATTTGACGACCACCTCACCATGTTAATTGTAGGAAATTTAATTTATTCTTTATGTATAAAATTAGACATAGAAAATTTATTCTTGAACATAATACTTGTATAGACACCGCATAGATTATGTATTTAGTCAACGCCTAATTTATTACAAATCCCTGCGTTCGACTCTGGACTTACTAGGAAACCCGTAGAGATTTACACTTAGGTTTCTATAGGAAAACTTGCTGATTAATGAACATATTTGAGTAACTCTCAACACATACTTTGTAAAAAAATTATCACACCTAAAACAAAGCAACACTCCACATTCCTTCCTCTCGTTCCTCACTAGACATAATTACAAATTTTTTCCTATGATTTTTTCTCTTCGTTTTGATTCTTCCTCTCGCTTAGCACGACTGCACAAAGGAACAAATCGAAATTTGACTTAGGTTTTGAAAATCATGTTTTTTGACCTTCTGTTTATGTTAGCATGTGGTAAAATTAATAATACGACAAAAAATGCACATGTGATGGCTTCGTTTCTCAATTCTTGCTCATCTCTCCTCACTCTAGATATGGAAGCTTTTGCTTATTTGATTTTTTTTTTTTTTTCGTTCTTCTTCTCTACAACTTCCTTTTAAAAAAAATAAAAAA
>QLSR01000432.1:50797-62576 GCA_031780015.1 Citrullus colocynthis | reverse complement strand
TTTTTTTTTTTTTTTTTTTTTTTTTTTTTTTTTTCTATTCTTATGTGTTCCTTCATCTTCCTTTTTTCCCTACATTTCTTATTCTTCTTCATGCAACATGAATTCGAGCGAGAGGAATAAGCGAGAGAAAGAATCCAAATGAAAGAAAAAACTCAAAGAAAAAATTGTAATTATACCTAATGAGTAATAAGAGGAAGAAGCAAGAGAAAGGAACAAGACCTTACGTGAGTGTTAGGCTCTTGTGTGTGTTTTGTGGTCAAATATACTTTCACATGTGCCTAACTTTAGCATAAGTCTATTTTTCATTTGTTTTTTTTTTTTTTTTTAACTTTGAGCCAAATTACGGCTGGGTACCTAAAAAGAGGTCATTTGTCTAAATTTTCCAAACTTCTATAGCTCATTTCAGGGTTTTTATTTATTAGGTTTAAATCTTATTTCCCTAAACTTTGAATAATATTCTATTTTAGTTCCTAAATTTCTAAAAATGTTCATTTTAGTCCTTGGACTTTGAATATTGTTTTATTCTGGTCCCTAAACTTTTAATAATGTTCGTTTTAGTCCCTAAACTTTGAATATTGTTTTATTCTGGTCACTCTACTTTTAAAAATGATCATTTTAGTCCCTGAATTTTTAAAAAATGCTTATTTTGGTCCTTGATATATTAAGATTTTGACAACCCTATAACAAAATGGCGAACTGACTTGTATTTTTAGATGACTAGGCTACCAAATAAGTTAGCTACGCAAAAAGATCTATAGTTTCAATTTTGAATAAGGTGGCAAAGTGGGAGAATTTAAAAGACAATTTTTGTTCAAAATTTTGGTCGTTTAATATTTTAGTGTGTTGGTTTTTGGCATTTTACTTCACCTTCATCTTACTCAATACATTTAGAGCCTAGTTATTCAAAGATACAAACTCCCTCACATTTCTGTTGAAGAGTTAATATAATTTTAATAGTAGGGACTAAAATAAATATTTTTAGAAATTTAAGACTACAATAGACGTTTTTTAAGATATAGGGACCAAAATAGAAAGATTAAGGACTAAAATAGGATTTATTTATATTTATTTTTATTGTTATTATTATTAGTTTTTTGTAGTTTGGTTCGGCCGGACCGGAGATCTATAAAATGCGTTTACCGGTGCGGATCTTCTCTCTCACACTCAGCATTTCCCACAAAAACCCTAATCGGCTGCGTCTCTCTCTCTCTGCTTCATTTGAAGATCTCCAACTTTGGAACAATGGTAAGGTCATCATACCGTTACCTTTTCCTCTGAATCTTCTTGTTGTAAATCGTTCTCCCTTCATCTTTTTTCCTCTTGGTTCTGCCAGACTTTCAAGCGCAGGAACGGCGGACGTAACAAGCACGGCCGTGGACACGTTAAGTTCATCCGGTGCTCCAACTGCGGCAAATGCTGCCCAAAGGTTATTGTTTTACTCATCTTTCTGCCCCGTTCTTGCGTGCATATCTTGATTGTTCAATGGCAGCGGTCAAATCTATATGCCTTGCAAATGTTTCATCTGCGGAATTGGGTCATTTTTTGTTTAATTAGGTTTTTTAATTTCTTGATTAAGTGTTACTGGTGTGTTTATGATTGATTTATCTAGAAATTGCGAGGGATAAGTGTTTACCAAGTTCTGGGGATATGATTTTTGTATGTATAATGTTAGCATCTGTATAAGATCCTATTTATAATGTTGTTTATATAGTTGTTAAGAAATTGTTTGAGTGGTTTTTGTGTTAAGTTAAAGAGATAGACTTGATGTTTTGCTGAATTTTAAATTGCTTTTTGGTGAAACACTTTAATAGCATTTTTACCAGAACGTTCGATATGAGTGTTCTGTTAAAAAATGGCATGCCCGCAAGCTTTCCAAAATCAATGCTTTACTAGGCTTAGACTTGCCGGAAAGCAAGATTCTAACTTTTAGCTTGAGACTTATGCCTTCTTTCGCCTATAAGAGGTTTATTCTCTCATAGAGGAAGTTTTTGCTTCCCTGAAAATGCACCAAGGCTTAAAATTCTTTACACCTCTTGAAAAGATTAGAAGAATAACGTAGAGTTACACAATTTCTGAAAGTATAAAGCATTTATTGTTTTTTGTAATGCTAATAAATGACTTATGGCTATTCAAGCACTTGCTACTTTGACTATCTAAGCTTCAAAGTCATCGAAGACAAAAATTTTTAAGTAGTCGATCCTCATAGTGGTGATGTTAAGAATTAGTTATTTGAAATTTGGCTACATCATAAAACAATACTCATGTACTTTTCCTTTTGTTTAAAAAATACCCCTATTCTTTCAAAAAGTTGCAATATTATTATCGTTGAATTTTTACTAAAATTTTCAAACTACACTTGATGTAGAAATCCATTAGATTTTGGATGGAATTTGAGACTTGGAACGGATATGACAATTACTTAGAACATTGTGGTAGCATTTGGGTTTTAATTTTCTTTCCCAGTCTCTGCCATATCATTTTAAGTCTCAATTTTCGTCCAATATTGTAATAGATCTCTACTCTAAGGGTAGTTTTGAAACACTAATGAAATTTTAAGGATAATATTGCAACTTTTGGAAAAAATACTGAGTAATTTGAAATAATGGGCAATGTTCAGTAGCTTAGAAATTTTATTTAGGTGGCAATTGATGGGTAATTTTTTCAATACTTGAAGAAAAGTCTTGAGATCACCTTTTGTCTTTTTAAACATTGCCTAAACACGCTATTTTTGGAAGGAGTGAATTTGAGTGAGTGTCCATGGACTATTGGGCAAGAGCAGTTTAAATCTAACTTCATTGGTTTTGATTGATGAGAATAGGACAAGGCTATTAAGAGGTTTCTCGTGAGGAATATTGTGGAGCAGGCTGCTGTTAGGGATGTCCAAGAAGCCTGTGTCTATGATCGTAAGTTTTCCTGTTCACTCCTGATATATTTTGGTTGCTGTATTTCATATAACATCAGTATTTTTGTTCAGTGTCTGATGTAGATCTTTGTTTATGTTTTCTGAGCAGAATATACTCTTCCTAAGCTTTATGCTAAGATGCAGTACTGTGTTTCCTGTGCTATTCACTCACATGTTGTGAGAGTTCGATCTCGAACTGATAGAAGAAATCGGCAACCACCACAACGTTTCATCAGACGCAGGGTTAGTCTTTGCATAAATTATTTATAACTTTGATTCATAACGAAGTAACCATATTAACAGTGAATTTGATGAAGCATGCCTATTTTTATGTACTGTTATTACTCATACACGGGTGATTGTATTTGCATAAAATATATATAGCTTTGATTCATCATGAAGTAACGATGTTCACAGTGCATTTGATAGTCTTTTTTTTATCTTTACTCTTAGTATTTGGTGAGCTCAAATTTTTATGATGGGCAGTAGAAAGAGTATTTGCATCATAACTTAACTCTAATGCTTCTTTTGTAACCATTGATGAATATGAGGAACTCCTCGAAGGTTCCAGCTACAATTTTTAAAGATTAATTATTACGGAAACTTGAGACTTTTTCATTAGGTACTTTGTTCGGTATGTATTAATAAAATAATCCATCAGACATCATATTTTAAAAGCTTGATTCAAATGGTATTAATAAAATAATCCATCAGACATCATATTTTAAAAACTTGATTCAAATGGTGTCCCTATAATTACTTGCAGTTTGACATGTTAAATTCCTACTGGTTTTGATTATGTATATATTTGATTTTAATGATGATACCAACTATTTGATATGACTATCGACTCTCATCGTATACTTGTTAGTACATGCGACTCTCATCGTATACTTGTTTACATGTGGCTCTCATCGTATACTTGTTAGTACATGCAACTCATTATTGTTCGTTGGTCTGTCTAGTAGTGATATTTGGAGTGGCCTCCGATTGTTTGTTACCTAATCCCATTTCTGTGTTTATTTCAGGAGGATCAGGCAAAACCTGGTCAGCCAGGGCAAGCACCTCGTCCTGTTGGAGCTGGAAATCCTGCCCGTGTATAAAAGAAACCTTTCCATGGCTTCTACGAGTAAGTCGTAGGGATCTTTTACAAGTCACTCTATTATAGTTTGGTTGTTTCTTTTGTGGATGAAAGTGAAATTTAGAAACAAACTTAGCTGACAATTTTGCAACTTGGAAGGAACTAAAGACCGTTTATGGAGTTGTTTATTTAATGGTTTTTCTTCAGTTTCTTGTTTCGCTGTGTTCCGGGAGTTCCGATTTTATTGTCTGTTGAGCTTAAGGCTCATATTGACTTCAATTTGTTTCTTAAATCGTCATTTTACTATGCTGCCTACCTTGCTTTTTAATCATATCATTGGGGCAACGGGAAAGGACGAACTAAAAATTTGAAAATTTGGAAGGAAAAAAAAAAAAAGGAAGATCGAAAACTCCATGACATTTAATGTCATCCGAACAGTATGATGCTATTCTTAAATGTCCATGTCTATCAATATTTATGGAAAAATAACAGTAAAAAAAAAAAAGATATTTACACCTTATTAATGAATTTAAATATTTATTGTTTATATAGTTACATTTGTGCTTTTTCTTTGTCTATTTTCTTATATTTCATTGATTTTTTTTCATGATATAATGAAATGAAGATGTTGGTTCAATTTTTTTTCCTTTTTTTTTTTTTCCCTTTTAAATATTGATATCGAATACATGGGATTGATATGGCAACATGTCGAGAGCAAAATTAAAGTATGCTTATAAAAAAAAAGTTGTTCGTGTGGATGGCTACTTAATATTTTAAGTAGATAGCTCATAAGGTCATATTCAATTAATGTTCAAAATTGTTATATTTACATGAATGGACAAACATGCTTTATATATTTTCATAAAAGTGTCCAATTATTAATTAAGTTTTTATTCTTGCATAAATGGAAAGGAACGGGGAAAAAAAGCCAACGCTTTTTCAATACTTTCCAAAATGGTTCATATTTTCAAATCAAAATCAGTAAAAGAAGACGTTCTTCTAAACCTCCACAAAATCATTGGTTGATTTTGGTTCCCACATCACCAATGAAAGGCTTAGCGGGATACATTTGAACGTTAAAGCTCTCGTTTGATAATTATGTAGATTCATTTGATAATCATTGGTTTATACTTTTACTTCTAAATTTCTTCTAATGTTATCTATATTTTATCAATGGGTTAAAAAATTAAGTCAAAATTGAATTAAAAAATTGACTTATTTCACCAGCAATATTTTACAAATATCTTAAAGATTGATTACATTATATTATCATTCAATTTGGGTTGTCATTTTTAATGATTTTTTATTTTGTTTATTAATTAATATGGTATATATTCCTAAAATTAGGGGTGAGCATGATAGACTCGAGCCGATTGACTGAAACCAACCGTGTTTCAAAGGTGGTTGGTTGGAGAAAAGGAGGCCTTAATTGGTGTTGAGGAGGGACTTGCTTGGTGTTGGTTTGAGAAAATGGTTTGAGAAAATTGCAAGCTGACATTTTTTTAGAAAAAATTCAAAGAAGAAAATCGATCTACCAACCAAAAACCGGTTTTTACTCCTTGACAGTCGGGATCAGTTTGAACATTTATTAAATCGACCATAGTCGCTTCAATGGCAGTTTGATAAAAAAACAAACTTTGATTGATTGCTGCACACCCCTACCTAAAATTAAGGATTAAGATAGTTACATTCTCTTTTATATTTAATTTTAATAATATTTGATAATTACAAGCTAAGCCAAGCTATAGCTCAGTTCTACCCGAGTTGACGAGGGGAAGGAGGAAATAACGATTTTGAAAACAAGCAGGGATAGATTCTTTACAATGACCACCGTAGACCAAAATATTAAAAAAAATTAGTTTTTGTTTATAAAGATATTTTTTCTAATCATTTTATTTTATTTTATTTATTTATTTATTTTTTTACATATTTCAAATATTGTTTTTTAAGGATTTTTTTTTAAATTACTTACAAAATTTGTCATAGTACATATTTCTAATTTTGACTTACGATTCAGAATCCCTAATTTCGGTGAAGTGTTGTTTTTTCTTATATATGTATACGAGGTATATTTCAAATATATAAAATGTTATTTCAAATATATATAAGGTTAATCAAAATATATTTATAAGAAGTACAAATTTCAATTTATTATATAATATATACTGTATATTTTAATTTTAGTCTCGTTTCTATTAAGATACATATTCAGCATACTTTGTTATGTATATACAAGTATATATTTAAATTGAAATATATATTCTACATATTTTGTCATGTATACACACATATACTGTGATAAATGACATCTTCAAATTATTTGAAATAAACTTATATATATTTGAAATTGAAAACAGAAGATGCAAATAAACTCAGGTAGCCCACGTGGCTTTCATGTGCGAGTTTTAGAAAGAAAAAAAACCAATAAATGCGTGTGAATATGATATATTTTTTTCAAATATTTGAGTTTTAAAATATTTGATGTGCGTGAATATAATATATATTTTTTTTCTATATATGTCTTTTCTGATTTTTCTGTTTTATTATTATTATTTTTCAAAATTTCTAAAATTCGTGGAAGGTGATATGGACATTTGAGTCATACTTTTGCATAATACCTCATCTCATTAGGCTATTAATGGAAAAAATAGTAACTTTAAGGGAATCTTGTAACTAGACCTATTTAATTAGATTATATGTGTACAAAGCCCAAAAAATTAATTAGATTATATTTTGTTTTGAAATTTGGCTAGAAATTTAACCAATGTACTAAAAAAAAGATACAAAACATTGTAAGATATGAGAAGAGAATATATTGTTAGCTTTTCGTTTTTTGTTTTTCATTTTGTTTGATATTTTTTTTATTTATAATAATTTTTCTTTTGAAAATTAGAAAAATGGTTATTAAAAACATGTTTTTGGAATTTGAAAACTATTAACATATAGGAGAAATTGTCAAAAATAGCACGCTTTTTGAAAACTTGTTAAACTAATTTTTCTGGGTCCATCTCGAGCGAGACTGACCATTGAGATTTAGTTTTAAAAAAATTAACTTTTCCTAACATATTGATTGTTTGGGGCCTTCTTGTTACATCTTGGGTAAATTACACACCGAATTTTTCTATTTTTTTTCATATATTATGTAATCTTCCCAAATTTTATACTAAATCTTATATATTTCAAACTTTTATCCTAATTAAGTTATCTTTACCATTAAATGTTCAAATCTTTAGCTCAATTTCCGTTTTCACAATTATATGAATTTCCAAACATTCAAATGAATTTACCAATTTCTAAATGGTTCTCAAGTGATTGCATTTTAATTTTAAAATTTTAGGAAAGATTAAATTCTGCCAAAAAAAAAAAAAAAATTAGGTAAGATATGGGGAATATATAAAATATCGGTATTACTAGAATTTATGTGTGTAATCTGCTCGAGATGTACCGAGAAGGTCCGAAACAATCAATAAGTTAGAAAAAGTTAATTTTTTAAAACCAAATCTCGATGGTCCATTTCACCTGAGATTTATTGAGAAAAACTGGTTTACGAGTTTTCAAAAAATGTGCTAGTTTTGAAAAGTAGAAACTTGAAAAATGTTATTTTTGACAATTTTCCAAGAAATAGACTTAATTAAAAAAATATATATGCTTTCCATGGACAACTCGATGGATGACCCAAGGAGGTCGCAAGATAGATCAATGAACACAAAGATTATGCTTTCTAAATATGATTAATAACAAAACACAATACAACTCTCAAGACCTTACGCCATAACCAATTGTAAGTATTGAAATGAAAAATCCAATCAAGCTCAGTGTCCTAATGAGAGATCCTATAGGAGTGAAGTAAACAATCTAACTCATGCACAAATTTCACCGACATAACAAACACACTAGTCCAATAGAACTTGAAAGCTCTATAAAACAAACCAGATAAGCTGTAATCCACCAACATAAGACAAAGCCCCAAATGACCAACTCCTCACACGGACAGTAACCCTTTCCAACAAAAGCAAAGGGTTAGCGTATGAGAGTTTTCTCGAAATAAAGGGCAAGCCAAGATATCAAGCAAGAAGGAAACCCAAAGGGAACCCCATGAACACAGAAAGATCCTCTGTCTCACCATAAGATAGACCAACACAAAAGATTGAGCTCTTACCACCATTAATACTAAGATCAGACAACAACTGGAACAGGGTCAAAATTATCTTTACAAAGGATAGAAAACCATGTTCCAAAACACTAAAAACCATCAAATCATCGTCAAAATAGAGGTGAGTGAGATGAGTCTAATCACACTGAAAGCGAAAATGAAATGAACGCGGAGGAGAATTTAACAACCGAGACAACACTTACATAACAATCACAAAAAGATATGGAGATAGCAAGTCACCTTATCAATTATCTTAGCCTTTTCAACTGGAAAACGTTTCAAAAGAGCCATTAATAGAAACTGAGAATATGGGAAGAGTGATATAGACCGTAATCCAACTGACAAATTTACAAGGCATCCTAAAAGCGAGAAGGGTGCTACAAAGAAAAACTCAATGAACAAAGTCATAAGCCTTTTAAAATCTACCTTTAACACACAACCTTTGCTAATCATTCCTGTGATAACCAACCCATAAACTCTTGACAAAGCATAATGTTGCCCACGATACTGCGACCTTTCACAAACATAGACCGATTAGAACTTGTGAATGATGGAAGCCAAACACACAACCAACTCACAATATCCATGTACTAAAATCAACACAATTATTTTCAACTTTGAATTATCGTCCGTGATGATTTTAAACACTAGAATTGCCAAATTTATATTTTTACATTCAAATAGAACTTTAGTATATCAATGACTATCATCGATAAACTTCTATTATTATGTCATAATAATAGAAGTCTATTGTTGATAGCTACTAATAGATTTTATAGATCTTAGACTTTTAGTTTGAACTTAAGTATTTACTAACAAATTATTATACATTAGTTGATATAAGTCTATAAGGAATAGACTTTCATCATTGATTGAAATAGTTTGTCAATGATAAAAGCATATCACTAATAGACTATGACTTAGTCTATTATTGATATCATAGGCTATCAATGATAATAGTTTATTACTAATAGACTTCATACTTTTAATCTCCTACAAAAAAAAAAAATAATAATAATAAATAAATAAATAAATACGGGCTCGTTTGATAATGTTCTCATTTCTCATTTTTTGAGAAACAAACTTTGTTTGATAAGCATTATTTTGTTTCTTATTACTAAATTTAAAAAACAGTTCTAAAAAATGTGCAAAATCAATAATTTAAAAAAGTGGTTTATTTCAAATTCGTGTTATTTATATTTATCGTTTCGTTTCAAATATAAAATTCGACAACTGACTTATTGGTGTTAAGACACTTATAAAAATGATGATAATGATTGAGAACTCTCAAATCTTGAGTCTGAGACTCCAACTCATCTATTTTTTAAAAAATAAAAATAATAATAATTACTTTTGAAGTAAAAAAATAGATACTTTCACGAGGGAGAGAGGAAGATAAAATTGTGTTTTTTAAGTAAAAAGTTAGTTCTTTGATGAAGGAGAGAGAGGTAGATAAAATTGTGAGTGGGAGGGAGAGAGATAAGGGGATAACAATTGGGGGTGAGAGAGGGAGAGGGGAGTGAGAAGGGGAGAAAAATTGGGGAGAGGGAGAAATTGGGAGAGAAAATTGGGGAGAGAGGAAGAAGTTGGGAGAGGGGAGTGAAAGGGAGAGAGAGAATAGGAGTGAAGGGGAGAGAGAAGGCCAAATTTGAAATTTTAAAAAAATTTAAAAGTTGACTAATCAACATTTGCTATATTTACAAATATTTTAAAGATGTACTATATTTTAAAATTATTTCTCTAATTGTGCTATATGCTATTCTTTACATTATTATTCACAATGTAGACTTTATTTTCTAGATTTTGTAACATGTTTCTTCAAAATTCTCAATAAATGTAATATCTATTAGAACATCTCTAACTTTGAGTATTTAACAATCAATGAAAAATACTCGAGTGTAGTTTGGGCTGCACCTATCATTGTGTATCCCACTAATTGTCCAATTAAAAACTAACATGTGCCAAGAAATTTTTATTTTCCAAAAAGTCAAATTCTTTTTCTTGAATAAAATAAAATAAAATCATTCATTAATAGTTGTACACAAGAGATACAAATAGGAAAATCAGCCTCAACCTAGAGGGCCTAGGAGAGCTCGGTTGAGCGATTGAAGTCGAAGCCATTCATATTCATAATAGATAGGCCATGAAGGAGACCTTGAGAATTTGAGTGGTGCATTCGCTGCAGTAGTAATGGTGTAACAACCATTAAATTAACCTAACGGTTCCAATAATTTAAGAGGGCCTTATGAACCTAAGTGACCATTACACTTTATCATTCTATATAAGCAACTGAAGTTTTCTATTGTCTAGTTACTCAAAAACACAAGATTGACTTGAGCGTCAGAGTGTATGTAACTAGACATCACATCGGTGTTCATTTGCTTCTGTCTTGCACACACTCAGAAGAATCTTTCTTGTAAAAAAAAAAAAAAAAATCAACGTTTTTTTTTTTTTTAAAATTTTTTTTTTTTTTATAATTTTAATTTTTTTTAAAAAAAAATTTTTTAATAAAAACAAATTTTTTTTTTTTTTATAATTTTAATTTTTTTTAAAAAAAAAAAAAATCCACGATTGATCCATTTTTTTGGCATTAATAGTTGGTGCGCTCTGTGAGAATTTATTTATTTTATTATTATTTTTTTTTTAACTTGTCCAAGTTCTTGATATACTAAATTAATATAGCTTAGTGTATTATACTAGTAAGGTCATGGTTGGAGCTGAAATGAGGTATCCTCAAGTAAATAAGTTAGCCTTAGCCCTGATAACTTCTGCCTGAAGGCTACTCCCGTACTTCTAGGTACACAAAGTTATTGTGCTAACCAATTGTCCACTAAGGCAAATACTCTAGCAACTGAGGCTTCAAGACGATTGATGAAGTGGGTCATAGAGTTAAGTGAAGACGACATACATGTGCGCCCAAATACATCCACCAAGGGGCAATTTGTGGCCGACTTTGTGGTTGAAATGACCCCATAGAAGCAACTTGAAATGACCAAGGTTTGCTTGGTTGTACCTCAGACCCTAGCCTGTGATGACCCTCCATGGACACTCTATGTAGATGGGTCATTGTTGCATTGAAAAATTACTTTCAAAGAAGTAATAATTTAGCCTTATGCCACGTTGAGAACGTAAAGAATTTGTTTAGTTAAACGCAAGTTCTCCTATTAAAAACCCAAGTGCAAGTTTTATAGTAGGGTTCCTGGGGAGTCCAAGGTCGAACACAAGGATTTGGAGAAATTAATGTTAAGAATTTTCGTTGATTGATGTCGTATTCTATATAAATGAATGCGTTTGAAAGAATGCGTTGAAAAAGTTTTACAGTAACTAATTACATATGAATATACAAATGTGAAAATGGATGAATGAACATGGAGTATGATGATGCGTGAAAAGTAGTAGTGAAAATATCAAGTACAAGTAATCAAAACACCAGGGGTTGATTTGTGAGAAATTCAATGGAGAAAGTAGGGGTTGAGAGTAGTTCATTGACATTTTTCTAAGTATTACTTAAGCGGGCATTCATGCCTTAAACTCAAAATTTAGAACTCATCTCTTGATGCTTCGACACCACATCTACCTTATCTTTAGGACGCATGCGGAGTTTCTTTTCGCAAAAAAAAAAAAAAAAAAAAAAAAAAAAAAA
>QLSR01000432.1:0-45946 GCA_031780015.1 Citrullus colocynthis | reverse complement strand
GAAAAAAAAAAAAAAAAAAAAAAAAAAGAGAGAGAGAGAACTGTTTTTCTTTTCACGCATCTACATTCCAAGCAAAAACCTGTTCACTTTCTAGTTATGAAACACAACCACTCAAGTCCGGATAACTTATCCATGTTCAGCACATATTGGACACGAAACATGTTGAACACATGCGATATACTAGTACGCACAAGACAACTAGACATGTTAAACATGTGTCAAATATTTGTTAAGCTTAATAATAATAGTTAAAAAAATAGACACTTATTTTTTTCAAACATATATATATACAAAGCTTGCAGACTTCAAATTGGCAAACATATCCATTTTAGTAAACATATCCACGGCCTACTCGAGCATAGTTCAATTGGCATTCGGATGTGTTAGTGACCAAAAGATTTGTGGTTCAAATTTTCCTACCCTTATTGTTCTAAAAAGGATAAAAAAAAAAAAAAAAAACATATCCATGCCATGGCTATGTCCTACTCAGAGAGAATAATATTACTAGAGAGAATAATATTTTTTTTTTGTCTCATGTCTAATGAAATATTTCTCTGCTTTCGAGCATACCCCATGACAATGATAACAGTTCAGCCGTGTGGAATAACATGCATCAAACACTTTATAACATTTTAACTACCAATATTCTCACCTTGATCATCTCGCCCATCATGGTATTGAGGGGAGGTGAATTTACTTTTGCCCGACTTGCCACCTAAGCATAGAGAAGAGAAGGGGGACCTTGCTAGATTATTTCTTACATTGTTGAACCAAAAACAGAAACAAAATATTAAACATGATAAGAATAAATTAAATTTTGGCCACCTCGTCCATTTTGATATACCCTACTGGTAGTTTGGAGTCACTCTCATCCACCATCTGCCCCAGAAGTTTCTCAAGATCCTTCTCCTGGCCATTACCTATCCATTCCCACTGCTTAGCCAATGTTAACATGTCTTCAATGTAGTCTGCACTATGTAGAGGTCCAGTCCAAAGAGGTCCCGAAACCACAAGTGACTCAGAAACCTAACAAGTCAAAAAATTTAATGTATCTCGAATTTACAAGATTGAATGTTGCAAGTAATTACATTAGAAAGCAAGAACCCAATGAATAAGAAAACAACAAACTCAAGCATAGCTTGAGGCCACTAGTTAGCTGGACCATGCAAATTAAATGAGAAACTTTCGGTTTCAATTTCAAATGTGGAAGCTGAAACCAGTGGATGCTTCAGCTCAAAAGCAGTCATAGTAGTCAGTCTTACCCTTGAATCATTGCAAGGACAACTCATCTGTCCAAGCTCACTCCATGAAAAAGCTTGTGAATTTCCACATTTTTTGCAATAGCTGATGAAACCATAATGCCTGATATAAATAGTGAGAGCTTGAATCAATCTCCACCAATGATCATACAAGATACATCCAGCACTAGCGGTCAGCAGACATGCTAAAGTCATCAACTATCACCTGTTTTTGTAAATCCTCCCTCGATTGATTCGTAGCATAACTCTAAAAACAGGTCCATGGTATGAATAATATGAAAAGAGTGGCGTAGCATAGTAACCTAGTACAGAAGCTTCACGCGCAACCCCACCTATAAGCATTCGCAAACCAATTTCATTCGAAAATGGCATGGGACGCACATATGCTCCATATGCAGCTAAAGATCTAGAGAGATGGAATGAAAAAAAGAAGAGAAACAAGAAAAAGGAAAAAAGAATTTTAATTACCAGATCTTCATATAATTGCCCACCTTAATTCAGTTACTACTAAACAACTACTTAGCAACCATTTCACTTTTAGACTTAAAAACTTACCACAAGTAAGGGTGCACAAAACCAAAAAACAGTCCGAATGATTTGGATAAATCTTGTTGTTTTTAGTTAGCCTTGTTCAAGTTTGGCTGGTTTTGTCAGTTTAGCTAGTTCAGTTCAGCTTTAAGGTCAGTTTTAAGTTTTTGTTAAACAAAGACTCAACAAGTAACTAGCAATATTAATTGAGAGCTAAACATTACATTGAACTACTAAAACTCAAAACTAAAATAATGCTATGTTTAATATTCTATATATAGATACAATCAGTTACACTGATCAGACATTACATATCAAGAAATTCAATGAAGCGGCTAAAGCAAATAACTAACAGAGTACAAAGTATAACTGATTGCACTCACTGAGAAGGCCGATGACCGCCGGAAGAGAAGCCATCCGTGGACGTAACGTAAAGCAATCCATCCAATTTCAACGCATTTATAGCGGGCCTCAAAAACGATGAATCACTCCCAAAGGAATCAACATCAATAAAATCAAAGAAATCCTTCCGCAAATATAACTCCGTCATAACCCTGTTCGCGTCACAATTAGTAACCACCCACCGCCGAGCATCCCCAGAATCTTCCGCAACCCTCGATAGATTCTTCACAATAACCCTCCGATTTTCATCATTGGCGTCATTCGCCAACACAAAATCAGCCTCGGCCTCGACCAAGTACCGAAGCGACCGGATGCCGCAACCACACAATGCGTCAAGAACCCGAAGATGACCCTTGGATTTATGGTAGAGCGCAGCGGCGAGGACGCCCAAGTCGCGTCCGGTGGCACTTTCATGGCGGAAGAAGGTGTCTCCGATGTCGAATTCTATGCCCCTTTCGGTGCGATTGTTTGAGAGGCAATTGTTGAGGGATTTTTTGATGGAGTGTGGAAATTGGAAGAGATGATTTGTTGAAGAGAAGAGGAAATGGGAATTTGTTTGTGGGCTGTGAAGAAACGGGCAAGGAGATAGGGTTCTCGGCGCTACAGTTAACATGGCGGGAAGTCGTCGGATTCTGCACTTTGATGCACTATATAGAGTTTTTTTCCATGTTTTTTTTTAATAATATTTATCATTGTCTAGCTCGATAGTAAATATTTTGGCTTATTTTGCTATATTTTAAAACATCATTTTATGGAACTTCACGGAGTATCTGATGAAATTCAATACCAAACATTCTCTTCTACCTTGACAAGGGCAATCAGGAATTGGTTTAGAAAAATAAAGAGAGGATCAATTGGATCTTTTAAGGAACAAGCTCGAGCCTTTGTTACTCAATTCTTAGGTGGGAGAGACTAGTGCAAGCCAAAGATGCATTTACTACCAATCAAGTAGAGACCAGATGAAAGTCTACGAGAATATGTTGCACGTTTCAATAGTGAGGCGTTTCAAGTTAAGGGAAACACTGATGGGGTAGCGTTGATTGTCATAGCATCGGAATTGCGAGATGAGAAACTCCTTCGATCAATTGGTAAGAGAGAACCCAACACTTATGTTGAATTCATAACCAAAACTCAAAAGTACATGAGTGTAGAGGATTAATAAAGTAAGAAAAAGAGGCACATGAAAGAACCAAGGGAGGTCACCTACATGACTGAGACTACACTGACGAGAGAAGCTCAAAGAGAATAAGGCTAGAAAAGCGAGACCTGCCTCGACCTCAACCTCGGTCGAGGTCACTGATAGCACCTAAAATGTGCTATCTTCCTCAGTTTAACTCGGGATCATTGTGCTGTTTAATGTATCTATTGTGTTATTTTGTAGGTTTCAAGCACTCAACAGGTAGAACGGGGTGTTAGCACCAAAATCGGGCTAAAACTTGCCAAAACGAAGTTCCACCGCATCAACCAGGAGATAGAACTCCAAAAGGACAAAAATGCCTTTGAAACCACGGCATCGTGGCGCTTTTTCCTAAGACGCTTTGCTGGCAAAGTGCAGTAGGCGCTGCGACGCTCTGAAAAATTCATACGACAGTTTTTATAAAATAAAACTTTCAATTCTAGGTTAAAAATGAGCCTGACCAGCCAACTTTTGGCTTCATTCTCTCCTCTTTTCATACCTAGGAACTTGAACCAATAATTGGTATACCGATTATTGGCTAAGGTAATGTTTTTCTAGTTTGGGTATTAGGGATTTTCCATTGTAATTAATATTCTTTTGCGGTTTTGAACTTAATTCAAGTGTATGCATAATTTAATCCCGAGTTTTTCAAGAATTACGATCAATTTGTAACGCTGGTGTTTATTTTGATTATTGCTTTGATTGTATTACAATTCATGACAATTTGTTGTATGTTAATCATAGGAAGTAATAGGTCAGGTTAGCTTGCAAATCTAGATGGTGATGTGTATTGTTCTAATCAACCTAAGATTTAATTGATAGAACATTCAATCTAGGTCTTTCCAGTTGAATGTTCTGCCTAATGCCTAATTTTCCAGTTGAATGTTCTGCCTAATTTTCCTGTGAACTTAATGCAGTCAGGTTTAGTCAAATTTTGCATGTTTTTCATCGATAACATTCGATTTTCCTTAAATCTAACTTGTCGACTAGGACAATTCAATTATGGCATTTCCAGTTGAATTGATTAGGTGGTAGCTTCATTGGATTTAGTAATGACGAACCAATGATAAGAATATTGAACAAAGGAAATCCTGCGTAACCCAAGCTATAGCTTCTTTAATTGAATTTTTACTACTTTTACCACCACATTTTATTTTCATACAATTTATGTTTCTTGAAATCAATCTTTCTCAAAACCCCCTTTTGGTTACCTTGAATTGAAAACTTTTCAACTGTGAAATTCTAAGGACTCCTTGTTTTTGACCCAGCTTGCCACTACTATTGTCAGTAAGTTAAGAGAATTTATTTGGCAAGGAATTAGGTGACAAATTCTGTCCATCAGTCACCTCGATGCAATCCGACAAGCAAGTTTGAAAAATACACCCCTAAAGTAATTTCTCTTGACAAGATTCTCATGAAAATATGAAAAACACTCAAAAAGTACTTTTACTCTTAATTTGGGGACATTTTTTTTTTTTATTTTTTATTTTATTAGAGTTCATGTGTTTACTAGTGATTTTCAGGTAATTATAGAGAAAGTAAGTGTTGAAGGGCAAAAAAACCAAAACTGGAAGAAGAATAGAAGAAAAAGGAGCAAAACTTTCCATTAGTGCAGCGCTACCTCGACACTGAAACCCGAGAGCATAAAAAAGCAGCAATTAAAGACACTATGTAGGGAGCGTTGCAGCGCAGGGTCGACGTTGCGGCACGACATTAGGGGGTACCATTTTATGACGATCAGCATCGCAGTGCTGCCCTATAGCCCCGCTTACGCCAATTTTTTTTTTTTTTTTTTTTTTTGTTTTTTTTTTTTTTTGTTTTTTTTTTTTTTTGTTTTTTTTTTTTTTTGTTTTTTTTTTTTTTTGTTTTTTTTTTTTTTTGTTTTTTTTTTTTTTTGTTTTTTTTTTTTTTTGTTTTTTTTTTTTTTTGTTTTTTTTTTTTTTTGTTTTTTTTTTTTTTTGTTTTTTTTTTTTTTTGTTTTTTTTTTTTTTTGTTTTTTTTTTTTTTTGTTTTTTTTTTTTTTTGTTTTTTTTTTTTTTTGTTTTTTTTTTTTTTTGTTTTTTTTTTTTTTTGTTTTTTTTTTTTTTTGTTTTTTTTTTTTTTTGTTTTTTTTTTTTTTTGTTTTTTTTTTTTTTTGTTTTTTTTTTTTTTTGTTTTTTTTTTTTTTTGTTTTTTTTTTTTTTTGTTTTTTTTTTTTTTTGTTTTTTTTTTTTTTTTTGAAAAATCTTCAAAAGCAAAGACGGTAAATAATTATGATATTACGGAGGAAAATGCTCTCTCCTTTCTCTTCTCTTTTACCTTTCCTTAATTAGCTCCAGCCACCATGTCTCCTCCACCGCCCATAGCCACCTCCTCTACAATTATCTAGTCAATTCAAATTGATTGGAAAACCTTCCTCTCCTCGTTTGTACTACACACTGGTAAAAACTTCAAAATAACAAAGCAAAGTCAATCAACCATACATTTCATCTACATCTTTAAGAGGTCCCTTGAATGGCTTGCTTCATCCTTTCATTCTCTTCTCAAGGAATCATACAACCATAATTTCTTCAGAAAATTGAATGATGAAGGTGACACCCTCTAGATTGAAAAACACAACAACAAAAATGGGTACTATGTTGATCGCACCTTGCTAGAGCAGTTTGGTCGCCGCACCAATATTATCATCCCATCTAAGGGGAATCAATTGTGATGGTTTTCTTTCTTCTCCTTGGTCTCCAACTATTCCGACAATACTCATCAAAATAACATTCCACCAATCTCCTCCAATCCAATGAGCTATAAAGCAGCTGTGCAATTTGAACCTAGTCATCCCCTACCTTCCAACAAGGCTACTACTCCATCAAGTCTCTGCCCTTCCATGCCCCCATCTTTGGTGTATCCTCAAACCGATTGGGAAGCTGTGGTGATTTTTCAACAGTACTCATTTGTTAATCCTTGGTGGTCTATCCATGAATCGATCCAATCATCTCTCTCGATTAGATTCACCATCAACCCTTTGTCTGATAACAAAGCTTTGTTACATGTCTATGATAAGGAGACTTCCAAAAATCCTTACAAGAATTCTGATTGGATTACAGTGGATAAAATAATCCTAATATTTCTCCCATCATCTTACCCTGATTCCTTTAAGCAACAAATGATCGGTTTATATAGGGGATGGATTGATATTCACAACCTTCCCCCAACGTTAAAGACTCCACCAATCTTCAAGCATATTGGTGATTCATGTGATGGCTATCTCTATCCATCCAACCAAACAGAAAGAGGTCTTATTCTCTCTTTTGCACACTTGAAGATTAAAGATAATCCACACAACTTCATTCCAAACGAGGTACATCTACCTACAGATCTGGCCGAAGGAGAAATCACCATAAAAATTCAAGCCATGTTCGCCAAACAAATGGGCCGCCGTAATGAGCAAAAACTGATGACTAGATTTAGCATTAAGGAGGATGCTATGATTAGGGATTTCCTTGATTCTAGGGCTATTAAAAAAGGTAAAGATTTAGCTCTTGATTCTGTGCATTTGAATTCTCCTTCTCTCTCCTTATTTGGAAGTGTCGACCAAATCCCCTACAAGGAGATTCCAAACAAACAAATCCCTCTCTCTCCCTTGACCAATATTACTATTGCACGTAAAAAGTAGATTGGATGATATAATTTTAGTATAAAGTATGCGTCGAGGATTACTCAAGTATGATCATTAATTAGCAAGTTTTCATATAAAAACCCAAGTGTAAGCTTCTATAGGTTCCTGGTGAGTCAAGGGTCGAACGCAGGGATTTGTGATAAATTAGGCGTTGAGACTAGATATAAAATCTATGCGATGACTGTACAAGTATTATGTTCAAGAGTTTTATGTGCCTAAAACTATACATAAAGAATAAATAAAATTTCCTACAATTAACATGGTGAGGTGGAAGCGGTGAATGTTAGTCAAATGTCATTTATAGTCAGATAGCATGCGTTGAGAATGACGATGAAACCATGCGATAATAATAGAGTTAACGCAGGAGCTAGTTGTTACTTAAGCATATCTAAGTATATTTACATACTTACAAACTTTGAGTTTGAGAAACCATCTTTCGATGTTTCGACTCCAAATTAATCTTATCTTTAAGATGCATGGTAAGTTTGAGTTGGCAAAAGATGAACTACATCTCTGAAACTCATCTAGTCTTGATAAATGCTAAAGATTAACCATCTATTCTCTCGACCTAGATAGTCGTGCTTATTAAATTTGTTTGTCAAACAAAGCTATGCAAGCTAATGATATACATTAATCAAGATGTAACCATATTTAATATTACTTAAGAAAAATTAGCTTCTAACATCTACTCATTCAATCATACAAGCAACATGGTATAAAGTATTTAATATGAAAATGAATGGAAGATAATCGCCAATCGAACTTATATTGAGAAAATAAACCATTCTCTTGAATGTCATTAACAAAGTATAAGTAAGAAGGAGGAAAATGAAAAAAGAACAGAAATGGAAGACGTCAAGCCGCCACTAGCAATGTCTTACTTCATGGAGTCTTGAGATGGTTGCTATCTGATAAATAAATGGCATAGGGTGAAGGTTTTCATTCACTGGGAGATGACTCTGAAAATTCTCATAATCCTTCTCACAGAAGAGCTTCAAATGGAGGCTGGTTATGGTGAGGGAGAATTTGTGTAGAGCTTTCGCCTCTTGAACTCCTTTCTCCCTGCTTGAATTAAGAAGTTTTGGGCTATTTATAGGTGTCAAAAAGGTGAACTCATGATGACCTGACACCTTTGCATTAAATTTCATGTCCTGCTGCACAGACTTTTCACATCGTCAGCCCATTGGTTCTACCGTGATCTGATAACTTGTAATCCTTTTGCATATTGACACGACAGCTATTGCCCAAGCATCTGTATCTGCTTTTTCTTCTCAACGCACGGTCTTGACGCTTGAGTTTTCACTTCTTTTGTTCTCGCAGCAGCAACTTCCTCTCTAGTACTTGGGTTATTTGTGCTTCTTTTCTACTTAATCCTGCGTTAAGAACAGAAAAGTTCATATTTTCTTAGTACCGACGCATAGTAATACATATTACACAATTCAACTGTCAAAATTGTGCGTTTAGCCTTAAAGTTACTCTAATTATTTCAAATAATGAATATAATAACTTGTATTTCTACAAGTTATCAATTACCCTCTCTCCTCAATTAATGAGCCGCAAGCTAACCTAATCTCTTTTAATTTACCCAGCCCACATCAAAATAACGACCCAATAAATCCCTCCCCTCAATTTGAACCATTCAATAACTTGTACTCATCTGATCCAATGCCTTCCCATAGCCTCACCAATTCTCCCCTCGTTTACCTTCCAAATACAAAATCCTAGCCCTTCCAACTCTGCATCCCCATCTTTCTCACAACCTTCCCTCTTTGTTGTTACCTTCCATGAGGAGCCCACCAACCTAAATGCTGGCACATCTTTCTCCAGCTCAGCCCTTTTGTTGGTTTTGATACAGAAGGATATCTCCCTAGCCCTACTATTCATACAGAATTTACCAAATTGCCCCTTGACATGGCTGTTTTTGGGGATCATCTAGATGAAACAAACCAACTTCCCCTTTTTCTCCCTCCCTTCCATCCCATCTGACTTAACCATGGCCCAAATGGTACGGTTTTGAACTCCTCCACATCTATTATTGATCTTCCAACCCCTATCTCCTCGTTTTTCAATCAACAGCAACCTCAATCATCTTTCCCCCTTCCTTTCAGCCTTAATGATTTCGCTTCCTTGCTTGAAAAACATGGCTAGTGTGTTATTTCAATCCCTGCTAATCCTCCTACCAATAAAGCCAAAAAACCATACTCCTCTGTCAATAAAAAAAACTCAACTCTAGAGAGAACTTCATGGTCTTCAATCATCAATAAGCTGTGACAAAACAACCACCTTAGATATTAGGGATGGACCATCTAACTATCATTGAAGTTCCTCTCCTGAAATGTCTAAGGAATAAATTTTTGGAGGAAAAGAACCTTGGTTAAAAAGCTTATTCAACAACACACTTCTCCAAGAAACAAAGTTACCATTTATTGATACCTTTTTTTATCAAATCCATCTGGAGCTCCTCTTTCATTGGTTGGACTACATTGGATGCCATCGATTCTTCAAGGGGGATCCTTATTAAGTGGACTGAACCTGATTTTACAATTCAGGAAGTCATCGACAGGCACTACATTGTTTCGGTCCATGTGTTCCTTGACAGATGGATATTCATTTTGGTTTTTTGCAGTCACGACCCATCGATAATGCTTTCCATGTTGATTTCTGACAAGATCTTGATGATCTGGCTAGTTTGGGTGGTGATAATTGGGTTATTGGTGGAAATTTCAATGACTAGGTGGTCATGGGAAAAAATCACATGATAATTCTTTTTAATCTCTGCTAGTATGCACTCTTTCAACGTACAGAAGCTTCAAAACTTCCATCTCTTGTCACACAATTGGCACAATTAGATGATTATAAGGACATAGGTCCTCTTAATGAAGATCAGATTATTAGGCGTCGATTGCTTCAGGAGCAAATTGAAAACTTGATTGTTCAAGACCATATTCATTGGCAGCAACGTTGAAAATTGAAATGGCTTATTGAAGGAGATAAAAATACTTGTTTTTTCTACAGATTTTTTGTGGCCCGACACCATAAAAGTTCAATCACAAAAATCCTCTATAGAAACAGTACTAGTCTTTTGATTGATAAGGACATTGAGACTGAATTCTTGGTTTTTTATTCAAACCTTTATACTAAAGACGATAATCAACATTTTCTTCCAACAAACCTTGATTGGAGCCCTATCTCCTCCTCTCAAGCTTTTGATTTGGACCGACCTTTTACAGAAGAGGAGGTTTTGTTGGCGGTCTCCTCCCTTGGTATAGAAAAATCTTCTGGCCCTAATGGCTTCACTACTGAATTTTTCAAATTCTTTTGGTCCACCATTAAACCTGATATGATCTGCCTGATACAAGATTTCTACAGATCTGGGGTTATTAATGTTAAATTAAATGAGACCTACATTTGTTTAATTCCTAAGAAAATGGATTCAAAATTAGTTTTTGATTACAAGCCTATTAGTCTCATTCCTTGTGCTTAAAATTGTGGCTCAGATTCTCTCAAATCGCCTTAAGCTGATTCTTCCTTCTACTATTTTAGCCTACCAGCTCGCTTTTGTGGCAAACAAGCAGATTCTTGATGCCTCCTTGATGGCTAATGAGATTACTGAAGACTAGTCCGCTTTTGAGAAGATTGGGGTTGTTCTTAAACTTAATCTTGAGAAGACCTTTGACACGGTTGATTGTGATGTGATTGACTCTATTCTTAAGGCTAAGGGTTATCTTTGGCGTTTTTGGATCAGAGGTTGTGTTACTAGTGCAAATTACTCCATTATTATTAATGGTCGTCCCTAGGGGAAGATTATTCCCACATGTGGTATTAGACAGGGAGATCCTCTTTTCCCTTTCATATTTATCCTAGTAGATGATTGCTTGAGTCATCTCCTTGACCACAACTCCTCTTTGGGTCTTATTATTGCTCATCCTGTCGGTAGTTCAACTTCTCCTTGAACCATCTACAATTTGTTGATGGTACTTTGTTATTCTCTACTATCAATCGTCCTGCTATCCAGAATCTGTTTAGTCTGTCTGTATCTTTGAATTTGTTGTTTGGTTAAGAGTTAATTTTACTAAGAGAGAGCTCTTTGATATCCATTTTCCTGATTCTAATATTGATTGGTTGGTGAACTCCTTTGGCTGCAAAAGAGGTTCATGGCCCTTTACTTATCTTGGTCTTCCATTAGGTGGTAATTTCAATTCTACTACTTTTTAGCAACCGATGGTGGAGAAATTTCAGCATAAACTTCATAATTGGAAGTACGCTTATATTTCATAAGGTGGAAAACATACTCTCATTCGGGCTACTCTTTCTAATTTGCCTACGTATTATTTATCTTTATTCAAAACTCCTTTCTCTATCATCAATTGCCTCGATAAGATGGTTCGTGATTTTCTTTGGGAGGGTGCCTAGGGTGATGGTGGCATGCAAAACCTGAATTGGGGGACCACTCAACATCCTAAAGCCTTCGGGGCCCTTGGTATTGGTAATTCTAAACTTTGTAATTCCTACCTTCTTGCAAAATGGACTTGGCGGTTTCTTACCGAGAATGATGCTCTCTAGAGAACTCTTATTGTGGCCAAATATTATGGTGTGGTTTGTTGTTGGCCAACTTCGATCTCTAATGCTTCCTAGCCCTTTGGAAGTCTATTAGTCACTTCACTAGATTGGTTTCTAATCATATCCATCGGAGAATTGGAGATGGTTCTACTATATCATTTTGGAATGACTTTTGGCTTAATTGTGGGTGTCCTTTCATCTGTGTTTCCAAGACCCTTTCGCATTACTCAGCTTGCAGAGGCTATTGTGGCAATGTGTGGATTTCATCCTCCAATGCTTGGGACTTAAATCTTCGTTGTAACCTTACTGAGCTAGAAATTGCAGAATGGGCTTCCCTGTCACAACACTTGGCATTTGTTAGATTGACCTCCTCTCTTGATGCTTGGATCTAGCCTTTGGCCCTATCTATGACTTTTACGGTTAAGTCCCTCGTGGCTAATTTGGTGGTCACTTTTGGTTCCATCTTAGCTAATCTTTATTCTTTAATTTTGAAAGATTGTTATCCAAAGAAGGTCAAAATCTTATTTTGGGAGCTTAGCTAGGGTGCCATCAACACCAATGACCGTTTGCAGCGCCGTTTTTCATACATGTGTCTATCTCCCTCTTGGTGCATTATGTGTTGTCAGTGTGCCGAGTCTCCTGCTCAGTTGTTTTCACAATGCTCGTTTGCTTCCAAATTTTAGGGTATTCTTTTGGATGCTTTTGGTTGGTCTTTCATCAGTCTAAGCTCTACCTCTATTGCTTTGGCTTCCTTATTGGTGGGTCATCCTTTTGGTGGTACTAAAAAAACGGTTTGGTTGGCCATTGTGCATGCTTTCTTCTGGAGATTGTGGGGCAAGGATAATAATCGACTTTTTAATGATCATTTCTCCCTTTTGATCGCTTTCTGGAATTGATTTTGTTTACTGCTTCCTCTTGGTGCAAAATGCAGCACTTTTTTAGTCATTTCAGCATATCTTTTCTTGTTTGTAATTGATGCTCCTTGATGTAATCACCTTAAGGTGTTTAGGGTTCTCCCTTTTTTCATTTATCAATGAAATTGTTTCTTTTACCCGAAAAAATCTTCAAACTTGGAAAATATTTATGTGGCCACTTCTATGAATTGGGAGGTTATCAGCAACCTTAGTCACAAAAATTCAAAGAAAAAGAGAGGCTATGAGTGTGAGTTTGCTATCAAATAGAGAGAAAATTAAAATGTTGGAGAAGAGCTGAAAACCGTTCGTGTAACGACTCAACCTTCTAGGACCTGTACCAGGTCGTTACCATATGCATGCATACATCTCAAATCGACTATTTTCATAAATTAGACTAGAACCAAAAGGATTTTATCAAATAAATAACTTTTATTAAATCTAAATAACTAAAAACCTTGCATCGGGGCACCCCTAAAATTTAAAACAAAACTATAAACTTGTAGGAAACGTCTAACAGTGTAAAAACTATAATTTCGAATTCAAACATCAATACTGGAATTTAGAACATGAAAACACGTGTAGAAGCATCTGACTTTTCTTATCATATGCCTGTCTGTCCTTGCCTTTATCTGAAAAATGTAATATAAGAAAAGATGAGTATAAAAAAAGTTACTCATTAAGTAACTCCACTACTGGGGTTAGGTTGTGCAATCACATGCAAACATGAACTGAGACTCTATGCTAGTGGGACCTAAAGATTTTTCATTCCTTACTCACTCTGTTTCCTTTCCTCTAGATGTGCTTCAATTTATTGCACATGAGGTTAATGTATATCTTTCATATACATAGAACCTTCTAGGCATGCATCACTTTCATACACCCAGGTCATCTTTAAGAATGTTGAGATGTGTACCACTTACGTACACATAGTTATGTATACACCACTTTCATATACACATAACCCACTAAGTGGGCACCATTTTCGTACATCCTAATTCCTACTAGATATATGTCACCTTCACATATACCAATCTTACATCCCTTTCATGCACTAGAACCCTTGTATATGCACCACTTTCATGCAATCAAATATTGTGGGAAGGAAAAGAGGTTGCTCCCAAACTCACAATTTAATGTAACATTCACATAGGCATGAGTGCCACATAAAGTCTCATAAATAATGTCATGTTGAATGGTCTTGATAAATATGTATAATATCATAATAACAAAATCCTAGTACATCACTTTCATGCACTAATGCAAGTACGTTACAAAACATTCATAATTCATAATGAATCGCATGACATACATACTTAAAAAAAAAATCGCATAAAAACATGTATATCAACAAATATCTAACTTTTGCTCAAGTCCAATAGTAGAATCACTTGCCTCAAATTTAAGCTCAAACAAATTAACAACCCAAACTCTTTTTCGCCCTTGGGTAAAATTCTTGAATCAAACCTATAACATGAATCCACCTAAAGTTTACAATTAATGCCTAAACACAAACACAAACATAAACTTGTTTCAATTATCTCCAAACAACTTAGCCAAAGTGCAACTATCTAATTGGCTAATCCACATCCCAACCCAAAATGAAGACAAGTTTATAAGGGATGCATACTATGGTGGTCATACAGATACATCGTAGAATTTCATACGATAGATGCTTAGAGTAAGGGAAGAAAGGGTTATCTTGCTTTCTATGTCAATATTGTACAACTTCCAATATATTTCTTGTGCTTTTTCATTACACCTCCAAGCAGCAAGATATCCTGCTTCATATAGTCTAAGAAGTCTTTTTTTGTTCTTGACAAATTTTCTAGTGTAACCTTATCATATTAAATATACCCTCTCGAACCAAGAGCAGGGCATAAATGTTGAGCTAGTGAGCTCAGTTTGCCAGTGAGCCGGGCATAAAGTGGAATAGCATATTCTTATTGTTATTATAGACAATTAACTCGTAAAGCATATTGTTCCTCATCAGTGGTTTTAGCTTGAAGTTCTTGTGATGACATGCTAGGTGCTTAAGCAATAAAATTCCATCGAACCGTGAGGCAAGCTTTCTCAGAAAGACCTTGTCTTGGTTATGGTACAAATTGATGATCGATATGCTCCTACTCCCTCCCTACTTTCCATGGATTAGCTAGCCGCCTTACTTAGTGAAAGTGTCTTCTACTCAACCAATACAATAGGCGAGTCTTCTTTAGTTTGCTTGGAAAGCATTATGATATCTTTTTCCAAAGTACCCGACGCTTTCATTTCTGCTCTCCCACCTGCCAAGGTGATGGAATATTGATAAAAAGTCCAAGGGCTCCAGTGACTCATTCGCGAGAAAAGGCATATAAATTGTTTACTCAAGGGGATAATAGAAAGATAATGGCTTTCTTGAAATTTCTTCGGCCGATTGGTTGGTAGATAACTAAATCCCTATCTCCTAGTGCCCCGACTGCTTGTTTCCTAGGAGCGAGCCCTACCATTATTCCACGTCCCTTGTCTTTACCGCTCTAACAACTGCCATTCCTTCGTCAAACCAAAGACTTATCTAAAATTCCTTGAAGAGAGACCCTTTTTTTATGAAGTGTCGTAGGCCAGTCTTTCAGTCATTTCGAGGAGTAATTATAAAAGTACTTTTTAGGTTCACGAACACGATTCGAAAATCGTAGACAGATTGACCAGTTGACTAGGTAAGGGATTACTTGCTTCTTTATGTGCTGCGCTTTACTTTGGTTTTGACCTGGTTGGCATAAAACTCTAAGATGTTCTTTCCTCTAGAAAGGTCTAAGATGGTCTTTCCTCTAGAGAGGTATCGTATGATAGTTGTGGTACATACCGTCTTTACCAGATGCTATGTATAGAGGTATAAGCCTATCTTCCAAACCCCAAACAAAGAATGCAACTTTGACAAATTCAATGTCAAAGGTTAAAAACCCATATTCCAACCACCAATAAAGTGTGCCAAAACGCCCTAGAGCCTACCGAATGGCAGCCTAAAACCCCTTAAACTTCAAAACCAACCTTTAAAATTACCATGAAAACCATGAGTTTAAACCAATACCTAATGAGTAACCAAAATAATCCAAGAAAATCAACCAAAACCACCCAAAACAACCCACCTTTACCTAATTCTCAAGATTTCAGCAAGGATCGACAGTTTGCACGACAATTGGGCAGGTCTAGAACGGTGGCAAAACTGTGGGCGTTCGCTAGATCGAACGTGAGCAAAAAGCAATGGCAGTGGGACATTATGTAGCGGCAAAAATCGAATGAAGCACCAAAACCTAGCGGAGCGGGCAACAACGACGATGATGACAACGGGCGACGAATGACAGCAGCTGGTTGACAGTGGGCTGAGCAGTGGATTGGGCAGAAAACACAATGAAGGTGAAAAGGGAGAGAAAAGATCGTGAAAAAGGGAAAAGAAGAAAAAAAAAGACCAAATACAAATATAAATATATATACCAATACTTCCACAACCCCACTTTTCATTAAATAATTATTTTCTTTTCTTTTTCCCTTTTCAAATAATTATTTTCTTTCTCTTCAAAAGCAAAGTTCAAAATCTCTCTCAAATCAAAATCCAACTTTTCTTAAATTAACCAAATTTCTAAATTTCTTCCAAAACAAATCTCCAAATTAAGATAAAGTCTCAAAATTAACTTCAACTTCTAAATCTCCCAAATTAATTCAAATTCCACTAATTGAATTAAATTCAAATCTTTTAGCACGTTTAATTAAAATTGAATTATCTTCCCAAAATAATCCAATTAAGCTTAACAATTCAAATAATTACCCAAATAATTTCATATAATTAAATTAAAATTACCTAAAAAAATTTGGGATGTCACAGTCCTGATTCTGAGGTGCCGACCAAGAGGAGATTGATGGAATTCAACGTCGGGAAGCAATTCGAAAGTTTTTCTTCCTAAGCTTCTCTTTTCTTTTTACTTTTATGCTTGAGAGCTCATATAAAAGTATGTATTTGATGGCTATGTATGGCTAAACTCATAGTTTTATGGTGTTGGATGATTCAATTATGGATTTAAGCTAATGATTAAGTGCTTTTGATAGATGTTGTTGAATGATACATTTTTCAATGTCATTGTGTCTTCCTTCTTATTGATTGATCATCAATACTTGTTAGGTTAGATGTATAATTGAGAAATTGTATGTCTAATTGGATCTATAGTATTGAATCTCTACGAATCTTTCATGAAAATATTAGAGAAAATTGATTATGATTATTCTTAATGCTATGCCTCTTAAGTTGATTTCAAGAAATTAGTAATCAATTACGTTCCATGAGAAATGATTGTTTTTTCTTTTTTTTCTAGAAAATAATCTGGACTTTAGTTTTTAGACTCAAACATATTGTTTGCACATAATTTCATGAAAATCTAAACATGCTTAATGAAGTAATTAATGACATCAACACCTACAACATTCTTATCCCTTGAAGTTTCACTTGCTTTTATTTTCTTTGTTTTCAAAATAAAAAATCCAAACTCGATTTCGAATCCACAGATAAAATTTATTCAATTCTTGAATAGATAGGTGAATATATTGAACTTAGTCACAAATAGATATGATACTTGAACTTAAACCGTTTCACACTATAACTTGTGACATCTCAAATTTTCAAGTAATTTTAAATTAATTATCTTGAATAATTTGGATAATTATTTGAATTTTTAAGGCTTGAATTACGTGAAAAGGATAAATCAATTTAAATTAAGCTTGTTAAGGATCTGAAAATAATTCAATTAGTAGAAAATTTAAATTTATTTGTGGGAGATTTAGAAGTTGAATTTAACTTGAAGATTTGGAAATTATTGAGATTTATAATTTAGTTAATTTAAGAGAAATTGGAATTTAAAGTTGTGATTTTGTTTTTGGGACTTAAATAAATTATTTTGTGTGTTTGGGAAAGTGTTGGATTTGATGTGTTGAAGGATATATTAAATAAGTTGTTTATTTTAATTTATTGGGAAAGAGGAAAAGGAAAAGGAAAAGGATTAATATTTATATATTTGAATAAGTAATTGGATTTATTTTAAGAGAAGGGAAGTAATTTGTATATATATACATATTCATAATAGTGGCCTGAGGAAGCGTGCAAGGTTAAAAAGAAAAAGAAGAAAAGAAAACTTTTTCTCTTTCTGTGTTCAGCTTCGTCGGCATCATCTGTTCTTCGTGGATTACATTGGAATTTCAAGATTTGGTTAGGCCTGGACTGTTTTGGTAAGTATCGTTGGATTTTAAATTCAAGCTTTGAAGGACTTTGGAAGTAGAAGCAAGCTGTCCAAGTGGGTCAAGGGTCGATTTTGTTTCAATTTTGGTTGGACTCATTGTTTGAAGTTTAGAAGAAGATTGTGACTTAGTTGCATTTTGGGCAAGATTATTTGGTTTAATTGTTGAGTAAATTGTATTTAAAATCAGGCCCATAAACTTAATTTAAGTTTGGATTTATATTCTAGGGTTTTAATTCAAGAATTTTCAGTCGAAGCCTAAGGGGAACCTGATTTGCTAGTTGTTTTGGACTTAAATTTGATTTAAGAAATTCTACTACTCGAACGTGTTAGAGCCAGGTGAAAATTAGATATTAGTTAATATGCAAGTTTTTAAATGCTTTTTTAATGAAAGTATAAATGGCATGTGATTCATTATAAATTGTGAATGCTTTGTTAAGTATTTGAACTGGTGCACAAAGGTGATGTACTAGGATCAATTCATTGTTATGATATAATGCATGTTTGTCGAGTTTGGTTAACTTGACATTATTTACGAGATTTTATGTGGGACTTACATTATGTGAATGTTACATGAGATCATGATTTTGGTGCAATCTCTTTTCCTTCTCACAGTATTTGACTACACGAAAGTGGTGCATGTCCAAGAGTTCTAGTGCATGAAAGTGATGTGTTGGGATTGGTATGTGTGTAAGTGACACATATCTAGAGGGAACTGAGGTGTACGAAAGTGGTGCACGCCAAGTGGGTTATGTGTATACGAAAGTGGTGTATACGTAATTATGTGTACGTAAGTGGTGCACATCTCAACATTCTTATAAATGACCTGGGTGTATGAAAGTGATGCATGCCCAAAGCATTCTATGTATGAAAGATATACCTTGAACCTCATGAGTGAGAGAGTAAGTCATGTCTAAGGGAAAGGAGACAATGTAAGCCAAGAACAAAAAGTCTTCATGTTCCGTTAGCATGGGACCTTAGTTCATGTTTGTGATTGCATAGCCTGACCCCAGTACTGGATATTTTTATACTTACCCTTTTCTTATGTTACATTTTTCAGATAAAGGCAAGGACAGACAGACGTATGACAAGAAGAATCCTTGACCGTGCCATTGGGACTAATCAGACGCTTCTGCATATGTTTTCATGATTTTCACGTTCTAAATTTTCAGTCTTCATGTTTGCAAATAGGATGACAATTTTTACACTACTTGATATTCTTTTCACATTTACAGTTTTATTAAATTTCAGGGGTGCCTCGTTCAAAGATTTTCAGTTATTCATATTTAATGATTTTTTTTTTTTAAATTTGCAAAATTCTTTGGATTTAGCCTAAATTACGAAAAGGGTCGTTTTGGGATGTTTGCATGCACGTGGTAACGACCTAGTTTAAGTCCTAGGAAGTCGGGTCATTACATAACTTAACTTGTGCACTTGCGGATATTGCACATCAAAAGACAAGATACCAATTTGCTCAAACATCTAGGGAAGATGAGGACAAATCCAGAAAAAAGAGATAGGGACCGATATTGTTAATGGCATCAAGATCATGGGCACTTCACCCTAGAATGCATTCAACTCAAGGATGATATTGAAGCATTGATTTTTAATGAATACTTAGGGGAGTTTGTGGGAAAATATGAGAAGCACGAGGAAAGGCAAAATAGAGGAGGACATAACCCAATGCGAGATATCAAGTAGGGTTAAGCCGAGGTTGAGGCCGAGGCCGACCAACTAATATATCAACTAAGGTGCCTGAAATATCAGACTCAAAGGTACCCTAAACTTGCATTCTTTTACCTATAGGCACTAGCTTTCACACTTTCACGATAGGGACTCATACTTAGTCAAGTCCCAAGCATTCTGACTGATCACAACATATATAGCTCTTTTTACCCTTATCCATGCATACACATTACAAGTTTATAATATTTTTTTCAACTCTTTCTGTTAATAATATTCTATTATTCCACTGTTTCTTTTGTGCACAATTTTTAAATAGGCATATACAATCTTTTTCTCTCCCTTAGTATAACATTACCAACTATCATGAAACACACTCTCTAACTGGTGGGGCCTTTCAAGGTGACAACCAAATAGACCCAAATTAATTCCTTGTTCGGTTAAAGTTTCTGAATTAAAGTGACTTCGTGCTCAGATGCGCAAGGGACTCAAAGAGAGACTTAAAGCTAACTTAACTCAAGACTATGCTATCCTATTTCCACAACAAATCATCTCACATGCCATTTAGAATAACTCATAGGTAGTCATAATCAACGACATACTCATAGAATTTCTCACATTAAAGCATAACATCATGCCATATTTTCCATTCAAAATTGAAAAATCTTAACTCAAATTTCAGCCACTCAAATCAATTAACATGCATAATTCATATGTTTTTTTTCCTAATTAACATGAAAAACACAGAAGAACGCAGTACTTCCCTCATCCCAAACTAAGAAATTAGCATTGTCCTCAATGTTATAAAAACAACTAAAGCACACAAGGAGTGAATGGTATTGCCATGGGAAAAGTAGTGAGACTAACATATCATGCTTGTGAATCTACATTTTGTGTGAAGAGATCACCTGGAAAATAATACATGCTTGAGGCACCAAAAAATCAATACACATTCCAATTGCCATCTATCTAATAATAATTTAAAAAAAAAAAAAAAGGACTACAAAAACTTGGGTTACCTCCCAAGATTACTAGCACGCTTAATTTTGTTGATTATATTTGTAAACACCAGTGAGGGCGAGAATTCCTTATCCCTGGTGGTTTAGAATTAAACATGTCCATAGTCTTTTTATTCAAATTTTCTACGAAAATATTATTAGAAAACGTTTTAACTTAAATATATTTAGGATCATAGATAAATTTTCCATTAGATCTAACAACCAAACTAGATTCAAAACTAGCAAAAGAAGAATAAGCAACAAAATTATTTTTTAAAAATTCAATTTTGAAAAGGAAGAAAGGCCTATTCGGATTGACTTGAGAAAAAATGTTTTTAAAAAAATTCATTTTTTTAAAAATGTTATGACAAAAACCGTTTAAAATACACTTTAAAATCCATTTTTAGTGGTTCCCAAACATTTTAGTTTTTTCCAAAATGACTTATGAATTAAACACTTGCAAATGTATTCCAAACACACATGAAGTATCATTCAAAGAACATGTTCGAGAAGGATCATGCGAGACATTACGTGCAGCAAGCTCTTCAATATTTTCTACCTTAAAACACTGATTTACCTCATCATGGTGTTTAAGGGACATATAAATATTGAAAGTTACCTGCTCATCATTGACCCTAAAGGTTAACTTACCGTTTTGCACATTAATCAAAGTCCTACTAGTGGCCATGAATTGTCTCCCTTGTATAATTGGGATTTCGACATCCTTCTCCATATCGAGAACCACGAAGTCCGCAAGAAAAATGAACTTATCGACTTTGGCTGGCACATCCTCCACAATACCATGAGGGTATGTGAGGGAATGGTCAACCAACTACAATGAGATGGTAGTCGACTACACTTCTCCAAGCCCAAGCTTCCTGTATACTGACAGAGGCATAAGATTAATTGATGCACCCAAATCACACAGTGCACAAGAAACAAACAAACTACCTATATCACAAGGGATCGTAAAACTCCTTGGATCTTTAAGTTTTTGGGTTAGTTTCTTTTGCAATATTACACTGCACTCCTCCGCCAAGTTCACAGTCTCAAACTTCTCAAACTTCTTTTCTTTGAAAGCACATCCTTCATAAATTTGACATAATTAAGCATCTATTCAAGAGCCTCAGTGAAAGGAATATTTATATGAAATTTCTTAAAAATTTCTAAAAATTTTGAAAATTGAGCTTCGAAGTTTTTTTTGTCTAAACATTTAAGGATAAGGAATTCTAGAATGAATATCAGGGATATGATAAGAATACTTCCCTAAATCAGTAGCTATAGGTCCATCCTTCTATTTTTCCTCAATCTTATCTTCTTTATTCTCTTTTTCAGATTCTCTTTTCTCAAGATTTCTTCTATCAATGCCAACAACTTCATTCTCAGCCTCTACAGTCAGACTCACCAATGGTCTGCCACTCCTTAGAGTCACTGCTTTGCATTGCTCCTATTGATTACCTTTGGAGCTGTTAGAAGAGTCACCTTCTGCATGTTGTTGATAGTTGTGGCCATCTGCCCAACTTGAGTCTCAATGTATTGAATGGCCTTCCCATGGTCGGGCACTATATTCTCTAGTTGATTTGTTCTATTTCCTGACTCCTTGATGAAGTCTCCCAATAGCTCCTCTAAAGAAGGCTTCTTTTCAACATGCTAACCAAAACTTGGAGGAGGCTACAAAGCATTCCTAGGGTTAGCATAAGAAAAATTTTCGTAAAAATGAAAATCTAGGTGGTAATGGGAGGGAAAATTTTATGAAATCAGAGAGTGATGCCCTTGCTGGCCTTGATTACAATGCACATAATTAGCTTGTTGCACCTCAAGATTCTCCAATGTCACACAAATATTAGTCATTGCAATCGATGTTATCGATTGTTGATTACTTGAAACAATAAGTTTGCTAAGAGTGTTAATCAGGGTGGCCATTTGTGCCTTTAGTACTACCTCATCAAGTCCGTGTAAGCTAGTGACTCTGGTGGTCAATCTCTCAGATGGCCAATTATAACTCATTGTAGCCATGTTTTCTAGCAATGTTCAGGCCTCATCTGTAGTTTGGAAAAAAAATTGACCCTCTTGTAGAAGCATCCAGGATGGACTTCGTCGTACTGGAAAGACCATCGTAAACCAATTGGATCTGCTGGATATCCATGTTATGGACATCTTCGCAAGAGATCCTTATATCTCTCCCAAGCTTTAAATAATTGTTCACCTTCATTCTGCTTGAAAGTGCTTATCTTAGTTTTGAGCCTCGTCGTCTTTGATGTTTGGAAAAATTTATTTAGAAACGCCTAAGCTAACCCATCCCAAGTGGTGATGTTGCCCGACGTAAGAGACTCAAGCCAATCCTTACCCTTATCCTATACAAAAAATGAGAACAAAAGTAAGCGAATAGCATCAGGAGTAACACCATTTATCTTTATCGCGTTGCAAATCTCCTAGAATAAGCATAAGTGTCAATAGGGATCCTTAACTAGACTCCCTCTTAATGTACAATCTCATCTCATCTAGATAAGACCAGGCTTAAGCTCGAAGTTGTTAACGTCAAGCAGTGCTTGCATAATCTCGAGTTGAGCAGTAGGGACAATTGGTTGGAAGTAGTCCCTAATGATTTTGGTCTCCGCTTGCTAAGCCATAGAATCAAACACAGATCTTAAATTCCTCCTTAGGTTTCGTCTAAAGGTACATTCAATCTCCAGATCGATAGGTAGAAGTTCAACCTGACGACTATGTTGCATGCATTGTAAAAACAAAAATAAAAATTATTCACAAAACAAAAAATTAAGAATAAAATACACCCTAAATTAAAATCAATCTTATTTCCTTAATATTAGTTAAATTAAATAATACTAATTCCCCCGACAGCGACGCCAAAAACTTGATAACACGCAAGCGCAGCTTTCGAAGTAATAAAAATAATCTTAACAATTGGGTATCGTCCTCAGAGAATTGTCTAATAGCTAGTCTAATTGAATAAACAATTTCCTAATGACGATACCCAATTGTTAGGATTATTTTTATTACTTTGAAAGTGTGTGCTTGCATGTTATCAAGTTTTTAACCACCCCAAACTTAGAACTTTGCTAGTCCTTAGCAAAGAAAGAACAAGACCATAGGGAAAATCTAAACAAGCATGCAAGTGAGTCAAGCCTTATCATTCGAAAATTACATGCTAGATTAATAAGTAGAAACGTTTCAAACACATCCTTTGTTAAAGAAATTTTAAGGCCAAATCTTACCACTCCTTATGTTTGTGTGTGCAAAGTCACTTCAATTCAAAACTCAGAAACTGACTTTAGACTTATTAGAGCTTCTCTAGTTTTTCCCCTACTCTGGCTCATGCATCAATCATCAAACATCCAATAAAGCTCAAGAAACTAATATATCAACTAACTTGATAATGCGCAAGCGCATGCTTTCGAAGTAATAAAAATAATCCCAACAATTTGGTATCTTTCTCAGGGAATTCAATTAAACTAGCTATTAAGCAATTCTCTTAACTTTATTTAGGGATTCAAATAAGATGATTTACGAACAATAAAAATAAAAGAAAGGAAGTAAATGTTCAAACTAGAAACTCACTTGACTAAAATGTTCCGGGGTATTGATCTCATTCAACATTGTTATGGATTCAAAATATTTTCTTTCAATTAAAAACAATGTGTTAACTTAGGCCTAGAAGATCTATGATCTGAGTTTCCTCTTATGAGCTCCATCCTTTCTTATGTCGAAAAGCCAATTCTTTTTTCATGCAATTAAAACTAGTAAACATAACACCAAGCCTTTTCGTTATTAGCCTCTAATATTTTCCTATTATTCACATGCATAATCCAACATTAGTTTATCATGCTAGTTTCGGTTAATAAATTCCTATCTCAAGTAGAATTAAGAACCCTAAAACAATCAAATGGTGATCAAGCATTCAATTGGGAAAGAGCAAACATGTAAAAGACTGATGCATTCTATTAAATTAAGTAATAAAAAACCATCCATAAAAAAATATTGAAATCAATCAAACCCTAGAACTACAAAATAATTTAGCCACTCATGTTCAGAATATAAACCCTAAACATGCTACATATAGATAAAAAGAAAGAGTAGAGAAAATAATTAGTCGTCAATCAATCCGTTATCAATAATGCATCAACGTCTGCTTTCTTGATTCAGCTTCAATCAACTCCTTGATTAGGCTCTGAAAATATCTTGAAACTACAACCTTTTGGCCTCTGCGGAAGCCCTAAGTTGTCCCAAGTTGAACTCCTCTTCAAATGATGGCAAATAAGACCTAATATAGATTGAAAATCGACGCAGCGTTGGAATGCTATAAGTGAGCATTGCAATGCTCTTTAAAAAAACACATACGAAAAGAGTTGGAGCGTCACGACGATCTAGAGTAGTGTCGCGACGCTACTCTGCTATGCAGCCTCAGAATTTTGAGTCAAGCATGATGCCGCTACACATCGTGCTACCCTTCCTCCACACTTTTTAGCCTCTTTTGCCTTATTCTTTGCAATAGGTCCAAGTTTGACCTATTATAGGGGTATTTTGGTTATTTTACACCAAATTTGGCTAGCTCTACTGTCGTAGATAGATCTCATTCTTTTTATTTTCTTTCTCCTATTTGAGAATAGTCATTTTCATTCCAAAACATGAATTCTATTTTTTTTTCATTATTTTAATGGGTATGAGATCTTTATTCGATAAATTATCTGGAACTTATTCACAAGAAAATATTCTCTTTTTCTTGCAAACAAAATATTTCTTGAGTAGGGGGCTACATACAGGGGATATGCTTCCCTCTCAAATTTTAAGGGGATATGCTTCCTTGTCAAACAAAAAAACAAATTTAGAGAGGATATGCTTCCCTGTCAAACAAAAAGCAGATTTTCAAGGATATGCTTTCCTATCAAACAAAAAGCAGATTTGTAGGGGATATGCTTCCCTATCAAACAAAAAGCAGATTTGTAGGGTATGCTTCCCTATCAAACAAAAAGAAGATTTGTAGGTGACATGCTTCCCTATCAAGCTCCAAAGATGGTCATATGCTGGCCACTTCATCTCTTTGAAATCGATGTCCATCATTCTCAACAATGTGCTTATAATCTTAAGAAAATCAATCTTCATCTTTCTGACAAGATTCTAATCAAACTTGGAGGAACCCAAAACTTGACACTATTGATAGGGTATCACAGGTCATCCCCAAGATAATCTATGAACCACCGCCAAGGTAACTCTAGGGCCTAAAACACCATCCAAAGAAGTACCCAACACTAATCTTACAAGTTCGATAGGTCAATTTGCAAGCACCTCAAATGGTCACTGATTAGAAGCTGAGCCTTGCTGAGAGTCGACCAACAGAGTCACTAAACTAGAACGAGTTAGAAGAAATTATACTCTCAAGTTGGCCTAGAATATTTAGCTCATAATTGTAAGTAGCTAAACCTCAAGACTCAGCATGAGAGTAGGGGCTAATGTTATGGGTGATTTTGGACCAAAGGGTATAATTGACATCCAACATAGATGAGAATAAAAAGATCAAGAAGAGAGCACAATAAGGTTGAAAGTGGTAACTTGGGACCATGGTCTGCTAGGCCTAAGCCAGAGTGCTCGGTCTCAGCCAAGGTCGAGGTCGAGCCTAGCCAAACCCTAAAGCATGCCTCGACCCAAGATATCCCTTTTAAGCCTAAAATATGGCCTAAATGAGATGCTCAGCGTTGGCCTCGGGTCCGAGGCCAACCCTTGGGAAACACTTAATGAGGCATTCTTTAAGTCTGCCTAGGCCCAAAGTTGAAGGGAATTGAATCTTCAAGAAAGCGAGTGATCGCGTTCTTTGATTTCTTGAAAGAATTAAAAATACAAGAAACTAAAAGAAAAGGTGAAGCAACATACTTTTGTCGATTCTACACTAAAAACTTCTCCTCATACTGGTAGTCTTCTCCTCTACGAGATCTTCCTTGCTATGACTCTAGCAAGGATCCAGCTTATGGGAACCGCTTTTGAAAGAATAGAGGGAAGGGGGCAAGAAGAATTTTTAATGGAACCCTTCTCTACAAATTGGGAGATTATGTTGTAGAATGTGTGTTCTATGAAGGCTCTCAAGGGCCTTATTTATAGAACTCTATGGGTTACTCCTAATCTTATTAGGATAACCCATCTGTTGAGATATCCAATATTAATAAATATCTACCAAAATAATATCTCATATTAAATTGTTTAAAATATTAAAATCATATTTAAATATTTATCTTCTATAGAATCTTTAATTTGAATCAAATCCAAATTAACAATTAATTATTTGAATCCAATTCAAATTAACTAATTAATTCTTTAAATCATATTCAAATAAATTAATTCTCCATATAAATAAATAGAGGGAGAATTAAATAATTAATTATTTGAATTCAATTCAAATTAATTTATTTGAATTCAATTCAAATTAATTTATTTGATTTCTTTAAATCATATTCAAATAAATTAATTCTTCATATAAATAAATAGAAAGAGAATTAATTAATTATTTAATTTTTTGTGTCCACGGATATAACCAATCAACAATAAGTCGACCAATTAATTAATTAATTACTGTTGGTTGGTTATATTCGTGGACACATAAATATATCTATAATGCGAAGAGTGCAACGGTAAGTTTTTAGTGGAGTGACCTACAGTTAATCAATAGTGATTAATTTAATTAAAGAGTTTAATTAATGAATAGTGATTGATTTAATTAAAGAGTTTAATAAATTAATCTCATATCATTGGAGCTTCTAATCTATAGGTCCATAAGGTCTCCTTACTAGCTCATTAAGGGTTTAAATATGAACCAGTTATTTTGGATTAATTTGAAGTGTTCAAATTAATAAGAAAATTAATTATATATAATATAATTAATATAATGTATATAGATACATTATAATATAAAGTTATTATTGAATAAGATTCAAAATTTATACTTTATGTCATGAGAGAGATTAAGATTCAAATGAGATTTAAATATTAATTATATGAATGAGATTCATATAAAATCTATATATTATATTTAATATGAATATGATTCACATTAAAACTATAGGTTATGTGAGAGAATATTATTTGGATATGATTCAAATCAAATTAAATATATGATATTTAATTTCTTTATTTAATTATATATTAAATATGATTTAATATATATTTTAAATAAAATTAATTTGATTTGATTTGATTAAATTAATTTAAAAAGGGAATTATTCTATATGTGCTGGTGGGAGTTGTTTTTAACTCCCACCCCCAACTTCTCTCATTTGTAGGATATACTCATTCTAATTGAGAAGAGAAAGGAGGAATAACAGTTTTTGGTGTAAAAAAATCTCTCTCAAGAAGATCTCCCTCTCAATCTCTCCTTCCCTTGCAAAAAACCAAGAGAGCTTATAACTCCTCTTGATTCTTCCTGAGAATATCAAAGAAGACTTGCTTGGTGGTGTCCCAAAAAGATCACTACAAATTTTGTTGAAGGAAGAATTTGTTGTTTGTGATTTTGTGAGAAGAATGAGAAGTTTACTCCGGAGATGGTTTCAAAGGTAAAGTATTTTCTTACTTAACTCCTTATGAATGCATGCTTCTAATTTTAATTGTTTATCCTCATGTTTCTCTTCTCTGTAATTTCAAGTTTTTCAAAAGAAAATTATTAGCACACATGGCGATAACTCACTTTCACTGAGGATTCAATTCCTTCTGTGACAACCCAAATCATTGAGGTAAAGTCCCCTATCAAGTTAATGTAGGTCGTCTGGCATCATTTGTAATTTGTTGAAATTCAGGAATTTAATTTTCAGTAGTAAAGATAATTTAATTTAAATTAAGGGGTTAAGTTGTAAAATTTGGTAAATTGTAATGATTGGTGAGGTTTGGGTGGACTTAAGGGAATTTTTGGAATTTGGCAAGAGATAATTTATCTTGGGAAAAAAAGGAGATTTTATTTTTATTGGGGAAAGGAAAAGGAGATTTTATTTTGTTGGGGCAAGAAAGAGGAGATTTTATTTTGTTTTGGGAAAAGGAAAAGGCGAAATTATTGGAAAGAGGGATTAGGGTTTATTATAAATAAATCTTTCTCGTCTTGCGTGCAGAAAAAGAGAGAAAAAGAGAACATAGTCTCTGCATTCACGCGTCCTCGCCGCCTCTAGCGTTCCTTCTTCCTCGTGCACGCGTTCTCGCCGCGCCAGCTTCTCATTCTTCCTCTGCGTCCACGCGTCAGCCGCGGCGCCAGCTTTCCTTCTTCCTCTGCATTCACGCGTCAGTCGCCACACTAGCCTTTCCGTCCTCTGCGTTTGCGTTTTCAGTCGCCGCGCCAACTTCCTTCTTCCTTTGTGTTCACGTGTCAGTCGCCGCGCTAGCCTTTTCGTCCTTTGCGTTTGTATTTTCAATTGTCGCGCCAGTTTCCTTCTTTCGCCGCGTTCACGCGTTTTCGCCGCCTTCAATGCTCTTCTCCTTCTCCTGCGTCCGCAATCAGACTATCCTTTGGGTAAGGACTCTCTTAAGGTAACTTTGGTTTCGTTTATGGGCTAGGACGATGATTAACTCAAGTTAGGGACTTTACTTCCAATCTTATCCAGGATTGTTGCAAGGACTTACGGTGCATTTAGCAATTTTGGACCCAGACTCAAGGTAAGTAGTCTTACTACCTAAACCGCCCTCGGGCCATATGTGTAGTCGCCATGGTATAGTAAGGTTCTAGAGTCACTTATGAGATACTGTGCCTGTATGCGTTTTTCCATGTCTTAAAGTATATGTGCCTGTTAGTATTGAACCCATGCTGTTAAATGTTTATGAACCTTACTGTTAGTATATAGATTCATGTGATGAAATGATTGTGAAGTTTATTGACCATGTACGATGAGTAATAGTGCCCCCCCATGTTGGTTAGGTGTCCACCAGAGATTGTGTTTCTTCGGGATCACTAGAGATTGTGTTCCTTCGGGATCACCAGAGATTGTGTCCCTCCGGGGTCACCAGAGTTAAGTGTCTCCTTCGGGACTCACCAGAGATTTGTGGGCACCAATGACCAACAGTGGGGCGAGTCTAACCATTCACTTATAGTAATACAATGTATGATAGATATGTATGTCTCACATGTTTGATGCACTTATTGGACATAGGTGTCTAGCTTGACCCCGATAGTAGGGTTACTTACTGAATAATAAAATTACTCATCCTTTCCTCTTATGTTTTTTTAGGTAAAGGAAGGAACGTGCCGGCGAATGACAGAAGGAAACCTTGATGGCATTAGGGGACCCATAGCAGCTTCCGCTTAATTGTTGCATGTTTTCTTTTTATGAGCTTTTGTCCACAGTCCAGTTTGTTTTAAGACTTGTCTCCCTATTTGTTACGCAAAATTTTCATCTATGAGTTTCTTTTATTGTTTCCTTAGGGGTACCCCGAACCAAAAATTTCATTTATTTGCTATTGTGTTGGTTTCTTGGTTGACAACAAGTAAAATTTTCATTAAAATCATGAGTCATTATTTACTATTCTGCATACGCTGTTTCTATGAGTTTGTGCATGCACTGAGTCGGGTCGTTACACCTTCAGGAATCGTAGGATGCGTCATTCTCCCACTTACTAAATACTTTCTTCACTCACCTATCTCACGATGTGAACTTTTGGGGAGAGCGTGAATGGAAATTGACATATCAACTATACCATTTTTCTCCCACTAAGTATTTCGAAATAGGGGTATCATTACATACACAAAGTTAGGCTAAATCATTTGTCCAAGTTTTAATTAGTTTACTCAAACATAACTCTTATGTTTGGATAGTTTCCCATAATGTGAATTTTTCCAAGTTTGTTAAACTTTTTAATAAACTAATCACATTATGTTTTAATAAAAGTTTGACTAATTCAACTCCTACGTCAATTCCTAGGTAGGGGTGTTCTCTTCCGGTCAATTTAAATATCCTAGCCTTAGATAAAACATTCCTTAGAAGGAATTCCCTTATAGGCAACCTTTTTATTATTTAAATTTAAATATTTTAATTTTTCAATTCTAAACCATTTAAAATTAAATTAAAAGATCTATTTTAATCTAATATCATTAGATAAGCATGCAATTTACTTTATTCTAATCTCATAACAATTTTACTAAAGATAAATCAAAATTTTAAACTACATAAAGAAAACAATTTTTATCTTTATCTAGGTAAGATCCTAATCTCAGCAAGCATGCAAATATTTCTAATCTCATTAGAAAAATAAAAAGATAAACTAAAATTAATTCGTTGTATTTTTATTTAAGCAAGATCTTAATCCTATTAGGCAAGCATGCAATATTTCTAATCTTATTAGAAAATTATAAGGATAAATTAGAATTTTAAACAGTTTAAAATTAAACTAAATTTATCTTTATCTAAGTCTACAATCTTATTTAATTCTTCATTTAATTATTTAATATAACAATTATATTTTAATTAAAGAAGAATCTCTACCTGCATATAATTAGGAATTATACTAACAATTTAAATATAACATTTATATTTACATAAAAGAGAATCTCTACATGCAACTAATTAGAAATTATCCTAACAATTTAAATATAGCATCTATATTTGAACAAAAGAGAATCTCTACACGCATTATTTTTAAAATGGGAAAATGACCCAAAATATTTACAAATATAGCAAAATTTCATTGTTTATCCTACTATCTATGTCTATCTGTTTCATGATAGACACAGATAATAGTCTATCACGGTCTATCGCAGATAGACTGTGATATTTTGCTACTATTTGTAAATATTTTCAACGATTTTATTATTTAAAATAAACTTCCTAATTTAAATATAACAATTATATTTTAAAATATGTATGATTTATCATAGGATATATGCTAATCAAATATTTTAAATATAACAATTATATTTAAAAATATATGATTCTACCTATGGAGAGATTTTAATGTAAATGACATATTTTATGCAACATTCAATTTAATTTAAAACATGCATCACATGCTTAATTAAATAAAATAAAATAAAATTGACCGATATATTTGGCAAATCCTGTAAGTTAAAGATAAAATTCAAAATTACAATAATTTGAATTTTCAAGACATATCTTGATCTTCAATTTCTTCCTTGCTCATCAAAATTTAGGATTTGAAAAACCTAAATTACATGCTTTAATCAAATCTGCCAGATGCTTTAATGACGCACAATAGATGACACATAGCAGAATTTGTAGATTTCCAGATTATGAAAATTTTCAAAAAATTTTTAGATTTTCCAGATTTCTTTATTTCGGAATAACTAACTTTTTTTCAATAATTTACAGATCTTTTGCATCAAATAGAGTGAAGAAGTTACAAGAAAACCATAACCCTTAAAGGGTTTCAAGAAAACCCTAACCCTTAGTTTACAATTGATCTAATCCTTTAATGCCCAAATATGACTAAACAATCACTTTTGCAAACCTTTACAACAATTAAAATATACACCATCCAATATTTTTATTCAAATCAAGAATCAAAGATTATTTTTTTATCGAAGATTGTTTTTTTATACCAATTGAAGGGAATTGAACCTGGCGGAAGTGTGTAATGACATTTTTGATTTCTTGAAAGAATTAAAAATACAAAAAACTAGAAGAAAAGGTTAAGCATGCCGATACTTAAATCTATGCAAAATCACATAAGTGTGCCTTCTATGAAGGCTCCAAATGCCTTATTTGTATAGTGGGTTATTCTTAATCCTATTGGGATAACCAATACTAATAAATATCTACTCAAATAATACCTCATATTAAATGGTTTAAATATTTAAATTATATTTAAATATTTGTAGAATCTTTAATTTGAATCACATTTAAATTAAATAATTAATTATTTGCATCTAATTTAAATTAATTAATTAATTCTCCTTTTGTTTATTTATATAGATTTCACCCAAATAAAATAATTATTTGAATCATATTCAAATAAATTAATTCTCCATACTATAAAGTTATAATTTGAATCTTATTCAAATAAACTATATAATAAATAATGTATTTAATTATATCTAATACAACTAATATTTTCCCTCGCAAATTTGAACTCACTTTCAACATAGTTGATCCTTGTTGGTCCGTGGTTAGTTAGCAATGGAACCTTATGGACCTACAGATTAGAAGCTCAAATGATTCGAAATTAAATTAATTAAACTCTTTAATTAACTTAGTTAAAATTCATTAATTGTGGGTCACTCCACTAAAGACCCATAACTGCACTTTTCGCACGGTAGATATATTTTTGTGTCCATGGCTATAGCCAATCATCAATTAGTCGACCCCTCACAAATTGCTCATAATTACAATTAGGTCAAAATTACTGTTTTACTCCTATAATTACTTTTTTCTCCTTAAGTCTCACTAATCCTCTAATGAACAACATGTTTATGGTCCCACTATAAACAAATCCCTCTCGGTCCAATGAGAAGGAATGGGCCCCTTGTTCAAGACCTGAGTTCAAGACTTAAGAGAGCAATTTATCTACTTTCTCCAAAGACGGAAGGAGTGAACTTCATCTTGTGTAGTTATGCTCTTAGCTCCCTACTCGGACAAATCCTCAAAATGGTAGGCTTATTGAGTTGGCGACATATGCCACTCTCACCCTTACAAATCAAAGGATTGACCTCATAGACAAGAGTCCATAACACATTGAGGATTGAGATCAGGTTACCTATGGTCATCCTTTAATGAAAATTTAATCTCTTCAATTAACGGTATTATAAAGAGAGATTAATCATTTCGTGGTCCGGTCTTATATAAACTCTCTAAACAGGATACCCCTACTCTCATGTCTCCACATGAACGATTTGGATTAAATCATTCGTAACACTTACAACTCTTGTAACAATTCCAACGTGGGTCTTATCCATACTGTCACCAATATAAGACACCCAACCTTATCCATATACTATAGACCTTTAGGTTATTTCTTGAACATGATCCACCTGTATGTCAACTAAATACATGTTCAAGACTTCATGCAATAACCTTGGATTTTTCTAGTTTATGGACAAATTTATATTACATAATTAATAATTAAAATTAAGCAACTAATAAATTACGACGTTTCAGGGCATAAATCCCAGAAAAAGTAGCATTTTAGGCCCAAGACATGGCGTAATAGAGACGGTTGACCTCCGTCTGAGGCTAGGCCGACCGTAGCCAAACATGAAATCGAACACGCCACTTGGTCTAGTAAGTTATCTACTTATCCTAAGGAAATTCAAAAATCCTAAGGAATACCCTAGGTCAACACCGTGTGCAAGTTTTTTCTTTTGCAGACCATGTTCTTCTCCCCATCAAACAAATTTATTGTTGGTGTCACGTGGAGGTCAGGTGTATTTTTCTTTGGCCAAAATTTGGCATCAATAGAGCTCTCGTTACTTCTCTTTTCTTTCTTGTTTTTCTTTTGAAATTTTGTTTGTTCTTTCAACCTACAATAAGAAATATAACACCTTTAATTTTCTAGAATATCATGGATTTAACCAATTCAAATATTGGTTCTTTTTCTTGGTTTGTTGTTGTCTCATTCAGTTATACTTTTGGACGATTTTTAGGTTTTTGTCTTGATTCTATTGAGGAATGGGAAGAACTTGGATGTAACTGTAACAATTGAAATTAGATTATCTAGCACGACATAACTTGTTGCACACGATGTTGGAACAACTTCAAAAACATCAAGATAAATGCACAAAACTAAAAAACTAAAATAGAACACAAAATTTGGTAACCCAATTTGGTGCAATACCACCTACGTCTAGGGAAAAATATGCCCATGGAAAGATATTTTCACTAATATAAAGTCAAACAATTATAACGATGTACTTATATGTAAATATATCGTAATTATAGTGACACTCGAATAGCCCAACGCTGTACTTATTCATAAAAAAATGTTACATGAATTAAATATATACATTTTTACATATGTAATGACAAATCATAAATTCATAAACTAAAAATTTTGTGTAGAGAAATAAAGTTTCTGATGAGAATTTAGTGAAATTGATAGTAATGATTGTATCGTGGATGTTGCAAGTTTATTTATTTATTTATGGACAGTTGCAAATATAGCAATCATGTTAAAAGTATTTGAAGATATAACACAATACAAAACAATTTGCAAATATAACAAAATTTAGATTTTGCTTTCAAAGTCTATTAGTGATATACTATGTTAATAGCAGGGTCTATCAGTGCTAGACTATATCATTTATAGAAGTCTATCAACAATAGGGTCTATCATTGATAAATTTAATTATATTTGCAACTTTTTTTAAATATTAATATACACTAATTATTATCTCTAGGAGTAGTATCCAATAAATTATCTTTAAAATTTATTTTAAAGCAGATTATAAAAACAAAATTTTAAAAATGTGTACAATTTTCCGAACAAAAACTTGGAGGGCTAAAAATGTCAATTTTCCATTGAAATCGCCTCTCGTGCGCGACTGCTCCTGTTCCTTGGTGCACACGGGCTTGCATCGAACGGCGACGACGAACGGAGCTTCAGACGGCGGCGCTCCATCGGACAGAGGCAGAGACTCAGACGGCGGTGCACCATTAAACGAAGGAGGAGACTTCGACAGCACCGGTGGCGACTAAGTTGCGTTTCGACGACTTGAACAGCAGCGACTACTTCAGACGGCGGCTAAAACTCAAAGGCTACTTCTTACTCAAACTTCAACCATTGTAAGGAACTTAAACTTTTATTTTGACTCAGGAGAAAATTTCTACTTCTTTAAGACATTTTGGTTGTTTACTGATTTTTGGCTCGTGTAAATAATGCCGAAAATCCTCTTTTCAGCATTTCACTCCTTCAATTGGATCCTTCATCAAGCCTTCAGCGTTTCGTCATTCTTTTGTGGCCTCTCCCATTTTGGCGCCTTCAATTTTTAACCGTCTTAGCAGCTTTATCTCGTCTTCTCCGCATGGTTCAGGTATATCAGTATTACTAAAGCGTATAGTGTATTTCAAACTCTGAGTGCAGCTTGGATGTTACAAATTTATAATTTGTTTTCTTTAGTTGAAGTTTCCTATTTTTGTGTTAAATATACTAGTGTTTGAATGGGTGGGGATGTTTTGCAAATAACAGATTAGAGAAATATGGTGACGAAAGTAAATATTGAATCAACGTTGGTTTATCTGCATCCAAACGGGGTAAGGATTTCATGCTATCGCCATTCATTTTATAAACCAGCTTTGAAATTATGATGCCTATGTTCTTCATGAAGAGCTTCTTTAATAAGAAGAGTAATGATGGGTCTTATGGTGTATTGCTACTTTTCTTATTTAGCTCATTTGTTTTTAGTTTCTGGTTCTTCATGAAGAGTGCATTTTCCAAAATAAGTTTCTGCTCCAAGCTCAACTTTGGAAGAAAAAGAGGATGTAGATATTTTGCAACAGCTAATTCTGCGTTGTCTTCTTTGAACTATGTCGATGACTGCTTTACTTTTGAATGTCCCGGTGCTACAAACTATCATGATGACTCTGTTGAACAAAGTAATTTTGGCAATGAAGTTCAAGTTTCTAAAGGTCAGAAAGCTGTTGAGGACGAAATGACAATGATAAAATTGATACTGGGGAACCATGGGTTTAATCTTGGTTCGCATCCGAAACAATTCGAGATTGTAAGGATTTTGGACATTCTATTTGAGAATAGTTCAGATGCCGGACTTTGTCTTTACTACTTCAAATGGTCAGGATGTTTATCCGGACCTAATCAGTCGCTGGAGTCAATTTGTAAGATGATGCATATTTTGGTTACTGGGAATATGAATCATAGGGCTGTTGATTTAATGTCACAACTTGTTAAAACCTATGGTAGTAAAGAGGGATCTTCAATCATATTGCTGAAACTTTTGTATGAAACACATAATGAAAGGAAGACTTTGGAAACCACATGCAGCATGCTGGTTGACTGTTATATCAAGGAAAGAATGGTAACGGCTGCTCTTATATTGATGGGTCAAATGAAGCACCTTAACATATTTCCTTCTATATGGGTGTACAAGTCGATGATACAGGCTTTATTACAAACCAATCAGTCAGATTTAGCCTGGGATCTTCTAGAAGAAATGTACCGGCAAGGTATAAGTTTAAATTATTCAATTAATTTATTTATTCATCACTATTGTGCAAAAGGTAATCTGGGCAGGGGGTGGAAAGTGCTTTTGGAGTTGAGGAATTTCGTATCTAAGCCTGATGCAGTTGATTTCACAATTGTGATCAACTCACTTTGCAAAATTTCTCTTTTAAAAGAAGCCTCAGCCCTGTTGTTTAAAATGACTGCTTTTGGTGTTTCCCCTGATTCAGTTACGATGAGTTCTGTTATTGATGGTTATTGTAAAGTAGGAAAGTTGGATATAGCTTGTAAAATATTGAAGTATTTTAGGCTTCCCCTAAATATTTTCACATACAATAGCTTTATAACAAGGTTATGTACAGAAGGAGACATGGAAAAAGCTTCTGAAGTTTTTCTTGAAATGTCTGAGGTGGGCTTAGTTCCAGACTGTGTTAGTTACACAACCATGATAGGAGGCTATTTTAAAGTGGAAAACATAAACAGAGCATTTTCTTACCTATGCAAGATGTTAAAGAGTGGAATACAACCATCTATTATCACGTATACATTGTTCATTGATAACTTTTGCAAGTACGGAGATGTGGAAATGGCTGAAGTTATGTTCCAAAAGATGATTATTGACGGTTTAAAACCTGATGTTGTCATGTATAATATTTTGATGGATGGATATGGAAAGAAGGGGTACTTGCACAAGGCTTTTGAACTCCTTGATATGATGAGATCTACCAATGTTACCCCTAACGTTGTGACATATAACACTCTCATTAATGGTCTTGTTATGCGAGGGTTTCTTAGAGAGGCAAAGGATATACTAGATGAGCTCATCAGGAGGGGTTTCAGTATAGATGTTGTCACATACACTAATATCATATATGGATATTCCAAAAGGGGAAACTTTGAGGAAGCTTTTCTTCTTTGGTATCATATGACTGACAATTGTGTAAAGCCTGATGTTGTTACTTGCAGTGCCCTTCTTAGTGGGTATTGCCGAGAACGGCGTATGGACGAAGCAAATGCTCTATTTTGTAAAATGCTGGACGTTGGGTTAAGTCCAGACTTGATATTGTACAATACTCTAATCCATGGATTTTGTAGTGTTGGTAATGTGGACGAAGGTTGCAATTTTGTAAAGAAGATGATTGAAAGCAGTATCATTCCAAACAATGTTACTCATCGTGCTCTTGTCCTCGGATTTCAGAGAAAGAGAGTTACCAATCCAATCAAGAGTGCCACTTCTAAGCTTCAAGAAATCTTGCTTGCATATAATCTTCAGATTGATGCCAATGGATGTATCTAATGTTGGAGAAACAAGATGATCGCAGCATTCTGCATGTGGTAAATTTCTCTTATATAGCTTTTCAATATAGCATTTTTCAATATATACTATAAAGTACTAAAAATGATGCACGCGCGCCAAAAGATGTTGAGAGGGAAAATATATCTTGGGCTGAAAAATCATGAAGGTGAAATCTTCCCTCTTCTTTCTTTTCTGTAAACACTGAAAGTAGCCGAAGTCATCCCTCTTCTCTCCTTCCAGAAAATTTATCACAAAAATCGTTAATGCCTACATTCTTTCTTCCTCCTTCCTTTCTTTTCCCTTGATACGCATTTTTCTATATTTAATCAACCACACAAATTTCACTCAGACAGTCAAATTAGGGCTCGGTCCTCCAAATAGAGATGAAGTTGAAATTGATTTTCAACTCAAATTTTTCCCTTAATCTTCTCGTCTTCCCTTCTCAAACTACCATCCAAACTCTCTAAAGAGACTATGGTTTTCTTCTTGATATTGCTCGAAAAGGCTCGACCATTCTTGAAGTGGTTTGACGGTGCTTGAAAATGCATCACACCCATCATAATGTATTTTTCTCCTTTCTAACAAGAATATGAAAGCTGCATTGTATGGTCTTGTATGAAATGTTACTTCTCTTTTTGGATAGATTGTGTGGTTTTCTTCCTAAATTATTGAAAAAATTTATGGGATATGAAACTGGTTTAGATTTATGTGTATGTGATGGTTTTTGTGAAATTTGTTCTTCCGTGACTTTCTTTAATCACACCATTTTTGTGATCAATCAGTGTAGTTTGAAGCAGATTTAGCCGGAATAGCTTACGTATTCAAGTGTATCGCCATCGGAGATACTGGTACGTCTCTCACCGTCCTCAACTGCTGAATCATTTTTCCCAAGGTTCGTCTGCATTTGTGTTTCTTGAATTCTATGGCATCCTCTGGTTTCTTTTGAATATCGTAAGCAACCGACCCTAAATTTTCAATTTTCAATTTTCAATTTTCAAATCGAGGGAAAACGACCAAACCAAACGGCAACGGGAGATCGAGTATGGTTCCTTTTGTGAATGCGTTGCTTAATGGTGTTGGAGGCTTGGTGGTTGCCAGTATGGCATTACTGGTTGCTTTTCAGGAGAGATTGGTTTACGTGGCGGTTCTTCCTGGGCTTACTAAATCTTTCGTGATCAACCCATCTCGGCTTCGCCTTGTTTATGAGGACGTGTGGCTTCGATCTTTTGATGGAGTCCTCCCTCACTCATGGTTCATTAAACTCTTCCCCAACTGTTGAGGTTTGTTTCTTCTCTTTTCGTTTCTCATTCAGTTGTGTTGATTTTCCTGAATGAATTTTGATGGATTTTGCTGATACGGTCTAGGTGATGTGGTTGTGTTTTGTCTTTTTGTGACTCCAAGCTGATTTCTTGACTTGGGACTGGTGGATCTCAGTTTTGTTTTGTGGTTGGGTTGGTTTGATTAGTTATGTAGACGAATTTGTTTTATGTTTCTCTTGTAAGGAGTGTGGTATGAAAGGGAGGGAAGAGCTTGATGATTAGATTTGTTGGGATGCTGTATTGATCATTTCTTTGTGAATAAGTTTGCATGGATGCTTAATTAGATGATGAAATCTTTGGCGAATCAATTTAGCTTAAAATTAAAGGGGAATGAATTGAGGATGATTGAGAATGTAGATATCTAGGACCTGAGTATTAGGATGAGATGGAGACTGTTGAAAAACTGGATTTGTACTATATTATTTGTGCGGGGAATGTATCGGAACTTCGTCCGTGTTGTTGGGCTACCAATGGATGATTTGATCTGAAAGCATAGAACATCTAGTTGATCCGGTCTTGATAGCTGTTTGTAGTTCCTACTAGTATCTATTAGTAAGCTATGTAAAAGCTTTTTAAGTGAGACAAATATATTGTATAAATTTGCTCTCTTTTAGAAGAAAAGTCCGATGATACATTTTCCATATAAGCAACTTGAGAGGCAGAAGTTTAAAGAGTTCTTTCTCGATTCCTTCTCATTTTGAATGTGAGATGTGAAAGTGATTAACATTTGAGCTTAGCCTTCAATTGAAACCTGCAAAGTATAAAAGGTGTGATGTTTATTGACAAACACGTATAATAAGTGGCAGCACCTAGCCTTAATTTTGTATTTGAAACAAAAGTTATTGCAAAATGTGATGATTATCTCATAGATGTTCACCGCTATTGGCTGCGCGAGGCTTAGGGTTTTTGAGTGCACTATGGAACATAAATTCGAATGTCGTTTCTCCCACAATTTTCCTTTTTTTTTTTTTGGTTGAGTATCAATATGTCCATGAATCTAAAGTTCAATATTGATTTGGGATCATAATCTATTTATCAATGTTGGTCAGCTTGTTGATCTTATCGTCTATCAATATGTTAATTATTATCAATCAATGTCTATCAGCTTGTTGATTATAGTTTTTCTATGAATGTCCATCAGCTTGTTGAACATCGTCTATCAATAACAATTTGTTGATCATAATCTATCATTATCTATCAATATGTTAATTATAGTTTATCAATGTCTATCAACTCATTGATCATAATTCATCTATTCATGTTTATTAGCTTGTTAATCATAATCTACCTATCAATGTCTATTAGCTTGTTGACCACAATCTATCTCTTAGTGTCTATTAGCTTGTTGATCATAATCTATCTATCAATATCTATCAGCTAGTTGATTATAATCTATCTAATAATGTTTATCAACTTGATCATAGTCTATATATCAATGTCTATCGGTTTGTTGATCATTTCTTGTCACTTGCTCATTTTGTTTTAGTGTCTCCTCTTTGATTCTCATTGTCAGCAACTTGCAAGGAAAAAAAAAAAAAAAAAAAGATCCATTGTTACTATGATATGATAAAAGTCTAGCATTGATAGACAATGATAGATGTGAGGAACATGCCACAGTGGGCATTCTAGGAATATGGGCTTTTCGAACTTTTTGCACGAACTGAGCAAATTTTTGCTATATTTGTAAATTATTTTGAATTTGCGATATATATTAATTTAGCCTATTTGCTATATATGTAAAAAGCTTGGAGAATTATATTAAAGGACAAAAATAGAATAATTATTTGCAAATATAACAAATAATTTAAATTTCCTACTAAATTGACAATACGATTTTCTTTTTCAATTAATTCCAACTTTACCCATAATATAAAACATATAGAGGCTAGAGAATCCTTTGGCACAAGCTCTTCCTAATTTGAAGGTATGCATCCCTATCCAAAGTTTTCTCCGCCAACTCCTCAAGCGGCAAGGCCGCCTGCATGATTGTCATCCTCACTGCCGCCTCATCCCCCTCAAGAACATACCCCGTTCATCATAATAGTATTTGAAACAACATCAAACACATAAACAAATATTTTACAACCCTGTCTTTTGTCATTCAAGGCAAAATAACAGAGAGGAGAAACACATCATCAAAACTAGAATCCCTTTACCTTGTATTTCATTTCAATACGCAATTGAAATACATAGTTTAGTACTTTTACAAAGATGAACCATCAGAAACCATACAACTTGCACAAAATAGTTACAATGCACTGAATGAGGCTAGGCCAATTATTGATTTATTACCATCCTATGGATTAACTTTCACCAATGACATGAATGCTATCCTCCCCATCTTATAGGCAGTTGAGGAATGATAATCTACATTTCAGCACGGGACGTAGCCACAGGCGTGAAGACAAACATTTTGCAGTCATGAGGATCGACTTCTGCTCCAAACGATGCCACTGCATCTCCTGCAATATCTTCGTGCTGCAAAAGTCGAAGGTTAGGAAAGGCAGGCCATTGTTGAGAAAAATTATGTGTTTGTATGAGCTCATAGAAACTGAAATGGAGACACATAAAATGGACCCAACTATTTAGATTTTGTTCGAGACCAGTTGTTCTATCACGTGTCATTTGTACAAGCTTCTATTTAAGACCTCTAGTTAGAAAGATAATAGGATTATTGTCAGAGTTATTAATAAGTAAAGGACATATTAGTACTTGGCCTGTAAGTTGTTAGGGTCTTTGTGTTAAAGATAGAGGAAGTGGATTGGGAACAAGGTGTGAATCATTTTGGTAAGAATTTCCATTTTTAGAATTTGAAAGAGTGTAGCCCTCTCAAAAGGCTATGATACTATACTTTCTTCTTGATATTGAGATATATATTTCTATCTTTCACTGTTTGTGTTGTCTGTGTTCTTGGTTGTTCTTTTGTTTTCTTGTTAGGCGGTAACTTAAAAGTAACATGGACAAGTGTCCATGCATATAATCTCAATGTTAAGAATTTCTGTGACTGCATATAGGAAAATTCCCCCTCAAGTGATCAGATCTCTTACCTGCCACAAGTCTCTTACAGAGACACTGGTGTCAGGTTTAAGCCCAAGTGCGTTCCAATCTGTGGTGATCGTTGATGCAACCAAACATCGATTCCATAGAACGACAGCCAAGCGGCTTCCAGATAGAGGACCTGCCCAAACCTGTAAGACAACTCTTTAAATTCGGAAATATTCTCAACTAACTCAGCTAACTGACATGGTTAGTTAATTATGTACAAACCATAACTCAAATAGTTTAAAAAAAAATAATTTGCCTTATCAGTTTTCACTAGAACACTGACAGCATGTTTGTAAGGTAAAGATATTTCTACTTATTAAGGTGACAGTATTCTACATCAAATACAAGTGAATATTGCCACCTTCATGTGTTACAGTGTCAACTTGCTGTATTAATCTATAAGATAATGCAAAAACTGAAATACCTGAAGGCAACCATCCTTTCCAAAAACTTTAACCTTTCTTCCCTGGACCCCAAGAGGATCTGCATACAATAAGCACTAACAAATTATTTTCACTTCCGATGAACAAATAATTATGGCACCATTTGATATCCATTTGGTGTTTAATTTTTTAATTTATCTTAGAAACACTACTTCTACTTATAGATTACTTTGTTTTGTTATCTAATTTTAGAGATATTTTCAAAATCCAAGCTAAGTTTTGCAAACTAAAAAAGTGGTATTGAAAAACTTGTTTTTTTTTTTTTTCTTGGACTTCGGTTATGAATTTGAATGCTACCTTAGAAAAAAATGAAAATCTTGGTAAAGAAACCTTGAGAAAACAAGCTCCATTTTCAAAAACCAAAAATTAGATGGTTATCAGACATGGCCTAAGTTAAGAACGATATAGGTTATCTTGGTTGTAACTTGTAAGAGAGAATATCAGTGGTATCAATGTAGAGAAAAAATCAATTAATTAGATTAAACAGTTCTATTGGTGGATGTTCACATTTTATATTTTATACTTTCTAAAATGAAGAAACCAACTTTCATGGCGATGAAATGAAAGAACCAAAGGCAATACAAGAAAAATAGAAAAGGCGAGGACAGAATGATACAAGAAAAACAACCAAAAAGCTAACAAACACCACACAAGTACGAAGAGAGGCTTCAGCTCAAGACAATGAGATATGAAAGAAAGATTAAACATATGGTTCACCTTGGTTTACTGCAATGACCTCCTTATTGCTAAGAATTTCTGAAGTTTCTTTACTCATGTTTCGAACATCACAACCGATCAAAAGAGGAGACTGCACATTAAGGCTAAAAATTTCAGATAACAAAGGAAGAAAAACCGGATGAACATTTTTGTTTGTAGTGGCTAGCCTTAATTCCAGTTTTCTTACAGGGGGCAAACTATTTCCCACTGACTTGTAAACAGGCATATAAAAGGAAAAAAAACTAGATCAATGGTAAACATGTACAAGGTGTGACAAGGGTCCGAACCAATAGAGTTTGAAGATCGTGAAACACACATGCATAGAAACACATATTACAGAATGATGTCAAACGACCAAAGATTTTAGTATTTATAGACAAATGTAATATGTGGCATTTGGCCAAAAGGGATTAGCCCTCTTCCATGTGATGAGGTCAGCCACACAATTGAGATTGAAAGCCCCCCATAACATTTCTCAGAGACTTTTTGCGGAAGTGAAATACATATTTTAGGATTGAGAACAATGAGGGGATATCTTCTTTTAAATCTCATCAGTCTTGGTTTAACTCTCCCATTAAACCATTGTCCAAACGAAGAACTTGATCTTTTCAAGAAACTTAAATGTTATCTTGGTACATACCAATCCTAAGCACACTATGAAAGTTGAAAAAAAGAAAAAAGGAACCAATCCGTCATTTTGCAATTATCATAGTATAGTGTCTTGCCCTTGCCTTGTTGGGAGCAGGGAAGTCTCCTAAAACAACTGAAGTAATCGCAACCACACTAAGGTAAGTTTATCAACCGATTTGGCAACAGACAAGACATGCCTATCGAGGCAGTAATTGAGTAGAAGAGATTTGTTTTCAAAGAGTGGTAAAAAAAAAAAAAAAAGCTTCTGACCAATTAAAATAACTTTTTAAATTTTCCAATAATCAATAGCTGTTTGAGAAATTCAAAAAACCGATCAAATGTACTTAGAGTGCTCTAAGAGGAACCTGTAAGATACCTAGATAAATATATTAGTATGGTACTAGTAGGGGGTATATTGGTAATTAGATAGGAAGTTAGTTACTGAATATTGCTATAAATAGGAGTGGGTGTGGTAAGAAGGTGTGAAGAATTATGTGGGATTTCCTAATTGGGAATTTGGGAAAGGATTCTCAACACTAGTATATTGTAATTCCTTCATTGATATTGCAATATATTCTATCTTTTAGTTTTCTTATTTGTTCTTTGTATTCTTGAGTTCTCTTGTTAGGAGGTATCTTAATAGAAGCATTGAAATAATTCTCTTCCAAAATACTTATATTAAGCATTTCACTTAAAAACATCCCTTCTTTTCAAATCACATATCAAACAAACACTATAAGCTATGGTTGAATTAGAGATTCTATTAAGCTTAATTGATCCATAAAGGAACTCTCTTATTGAACAACACTCCATATACTCGAGCACAATCTTCAATCAAAAGTCACATAGAAAATGTATTTTATTCTCAAGGTCACGAAACAATACGTAAAAACACCATTGAACAAAATTTAACAAACAGGAGATCTACGTAATGGTAATTTATTTTCAAGGTAATTTGGCAATACAAAGGAAAATCAAACAATGGGTAGTTGCCTGCAAGCGCGAGACTGAATTTATTAACAATGATACATCTTGGATTCGCTACTTAGCTTTCACCATCAGCTAGAAAATTTGTGGTAGTAGAGGAATATTTATTTCAACATTCCTAAAAGATGTCGATTATCAAACATTACCCGAAATAAATCTAATTCAACTTTTTTATTTGATATAACTAGCTTCTAGTTCGAGCAAGCTAGATATGAGAATCATCTTCTAACCAACTTGAGGAGAGATGTAGAGAAATTGCCAAAGATAGCAGAATAAAATTTCCTAATCAATTCAAGAAGTTCGTTCAGGCAAGATACTAATTCCCCTAACCTTGTAATTTCCCTAACTACCTTATTTGTCACTCTAAAACAGAACATGTATTACTATATACCTCTATTGAATACACTGATAAGTATAAAACTACCTACCAGCATAGAATACACAACTTATTATTAACATATGTGCCTTCAAGTCATTGTGGAATGTAGTTTCTCTAGGAAGAGAATGCTGAAGCATCCCTGACAAGTAGGGGAGGGTGGAGGCAGTTTATGATCTATGTGGAACTAGATTCGAGAGAATAAGACGTTTAAAACTACAAAGAAATATAAGCATAGGATGGTCGATGGATTGACATTTCGATATGAATATGCATATGTAGGACTGTAGAAAAAACAACACGAGATGAGTAGATTAACTGTATTGGAATTTATCATACAGTTTATATGATAAAGAGAAAGGGATGGAGAAACCTTCATCAGAGCCCATATGCTAAAATGAGCACGATATTCCTGATAAGTCATGCCTCCATTACCAACTTCCAACATATCCGGATCTGTCCACAAAAGGTTAAAATAAATAGCAAGCCTTGTAAACAAACAGAGAAATCATCACCTTTAGATAAAATCATATTCCTACCATTCCAGCCACCAGGTCCTGCATAGGCTGCCCACTTATTGTTGATATCTGCAAGAGTAGTCATGCT
>QLSR01000431.1:0-25747 GCA_031780015.1 Citrullus colocynthis | reverse complement strand
CGATGTTATTTAGGATGCATACATGTAGTTCGATGTCAGTTTTTATGTAAGTGCAGCTATCTGATTTCCTTGTTTCATTGAAACAGCCAAAAAGTTCTACCCGGCTAGGCAAAGGTTAACTCTTCCCGTTCAACCTGGTTCAAAGGAGAGGCCTACTGTTCTCAACTACAAGAAAAGCCTCCAAGAATATTGTAGTGACAACTCGGACAACTTAACTGTCGTCTTCAAGGACTTGGGCCCACAAGTTTCTTATCGTACACTCTTTTTCTGGGAATATTTGGGTCCCTTGATCCTCTACCCCATCTTTTACTACTTCCCTGTATATCAGTTCTTTGGCTACAAGGCAGAACGTGTCATTCATCCGGTTCAGACGTATGCAATGTACTACTGGTGTTTTCACTATTTCAAACGAATCATGGAAACATTTTTCGTGCATCGGTTCAGCCACGCAACCTCACCACTTTCGAATGTGTTTCGGAACTGTGCTTACTACTGGTCCTTTGGCTCGTATATTGCATATTATGTCAATCACCCACTTTATACCCCTGTTGGTGACCTTCAAATGAAGATTGGCTTTGCATTTGGTTTGCTGTGTCAAGTGTCAAACTTCTACTGTCATATCTTGCTGAGAAAGTTGCGGAGCCCTGAGGGCAATGGGGGTTATCAAATTCCTAAAGGGTTTCTGTTCAACATTGTGACATGTGCTAATTACACAACAGAAATATATCAGTGGGTAGGCTTCAATATAGCTACACAGACTGTTGCTGGTTATGTCTTTCTTGTGGTTGCTACTCTTATCATGACCAACTGGGCCCTTGCAAAGCACCGTCGCCTCAAGAAGGTATCATCTGAGTTAGTTATCTTTTCTAGCAGTTTAAGCTTTTAGGTCTAATGGTAATTCACTCTAAATCTTGAAGCTTTAAGTTGATAGTTTAGGACCTACTAATCTTTTTTATGTATGGGTAACACGCTCCCTTGCTAGTGAACTAATAAATAGATTATCATTACTAATTAGAGGAGAAGTGATACTACAAGAGGTTGAAAACAGTACCTCTGGCTTTGCTCTTATATTAAGTCACTACTAAATTCAAAAGCTTAAACCAATAGATTATTAGAAAATATTGATATTCTTTGCTATGTCTTGGATGCTTTGGGCTTAAACGTGTGGTTCCCTTGGACTAAAACTTCTCGCTTTCCTGAAATCTCGAGATTACCATAATGTATTTGGATCTTGCCAGAGGCTTTTGAAGGGGGAGTAGTCTCGGATTTTGCAAATTTCTTTGGTTGCATTTTTATTGTGATTTTGGCTCTCATTTGAACATGAAATGTTTTGTATGTGCAGTTGTTTGATGGGAAAGAGGGAAGACCAAAGTATCCATGCAGATGGGTGATACTTCCTCCATTTCTGTAGAAGGATTTAGTGGCCTCAGTATCCATTCAACCTCAAGCTGGTAGCTTTAGATTAAAAGTGTCCCTTCAAAGACATAGACAAGGCACAGACATCATTTTTTCCAAATGCAATTTATGCTCTTTTGTTGTTGTCTTAACATTATGGACAATGGTCCTTTTGTTTTGCTTTGGCATTTAGTGTAATGTTGGTGATTGATGGTTGCATGTTTTCTTTTCATACATAGCCATTTCAACAATCGTACAGATTAGCTAAACGATTGATGAGTATATAATAAGTGATCATATAGTTTATGCGATCGCCTAGTATAAGTATGTGATCGCTTAGTACAATATAAGTAATCGTTTAGATTATCTAGGCAATCGTTTACATTAGTCTACTAACCTTTTTATTATTGATTTGTTTTTTGCATTACAGACGATCGTCCGAGTGAGACTTGTGTCCTCGCCGGATGAACTGAGCTACAAGAAGGATAGAGTCAAGGGAGTTGAGTTGATGCCATGTGTCAACCCTGCGTCAAGAGATCAACCGTCGGCTGACACTGAGGCAGACCAACCCGAGTCCTCTCACGAAGAAGACTAGCTCGAGCAGCCAATTAAAATTCAAGTTGAACCCCCTCTACCACAAGAACAAGTTGAGCAGCCGGTTATGGAGACCAACCGGAGTCCTCTCCCAGGGCAGTCTAGTGGTTAGAGGGGGAAGAAAAGGCGCGCCGAGACGTCTGAGAGGCCTCCCACCTCCAGGAGGCCCAGGCCCTCAAGGTCGTATAAAGTGTTGTTGAAGGAGATATCTGTGATTCGCACCGACTTGGCAAACTTGACGACAATGGTTCGTGAGCAACATGACCATTTAAGCCAGCAGATAGACGATCTGAGAAAGTTTATCTAGCATCTATGCTAGGTTAGATTTTATTCCTTCCAATTGTTTTTTTTTTTTATTCATACCGATCGCATACTAACAGTTAAGCGATCGCATACAAATGATATACGATCGCATACAAATGCTAAGCGATCACATAACTGTGCGATCGCATATCATTTGTATGCGATCGCTTAACTGTTAGTATGCGATTGCTTAGCTTTTGTATGTGATTGCTTACCATTTGTCTAACCTATTGCTTTGTTTGTCTGATTCAGAGTGGTGACGACGACGACAGAGAAGACAATGGGGAGAACAAGGGTGATGGTGGAGATGGTCAAGCTGAAGACCAACCCACCGAGGAAGGAGGGTGTGGCGGTGGTCACGAAGGAGGAGAGACTGAGGAAATGGCGATAGTGGTTTACGAAAAAAGCCACGGAGGAAGAAACCACTATCGTCACTACTGAAGAACCCACCATAATCTACCCCCCATGACACAGCCACCCTCTGTCGAAGAGCTCCCCATTGAAGTGCTCCCCACTCAATCATTCAACATGAGGAGCATAGGAGACTTGACAACCCCAGCCGAAATGGCCGAGGTATTTATGTGATATAATTTCATATACACATTATTTACATATTTATTCTAACAGAATTCCCTTGTTGTATAGGAACATAAGGTGATTCCTGATCGTCGGAAAAGATCTAAGCCGACGAGGTTTTCACCAGAGGATGTGAAAAAGCAGAAGAGGGAGCCAACATCCTCCAAATCTGGTCCCCCCCTCACAACCTTCCAAACCTTCCCAACCTCCACCTTCCAAACCTCAACCTTCCCAACCTCCTCAACCAACTCCCCAAACCTCACAACCTTCCCAACCTCTACCTTTCTAACCCGAACCCGTAGTCCCTGTCCCCAACTTTTCCATCAGATCGGTCCGAGCGTATGACCTCTTGTTCCCAATTTCGGATAGTTGTGGTCTGCATATAAGAAGTGGAGGTGCACTCCAAAGACAAAGGACGAGGTTAGGACAGTCACATATGTCTCACGGACCAACGAATTCTTCTGAACACTTGAGAAGAATACATAGGTGATTGGGGACGTAAGTTTTTTTTTTAAACTTCCATTTATTGTTTAGATATCATTAAGCGATCGCATAGTTCCAACTACGTGATCGCTTATATAATCCTACGTGATCGCTTATTATTATTGTTATTTTATCTAACCCTTGATTTTCTATAGGATTCCCTCACGAATATTGAAGGAATCTCATGCAATATACGACCTGATGGTGTGGTCATGCACGACAGGACAGTGAAGCCTTGGACCAACAAGGTTGCACACACCAGTTCTTGGGCGCTGCACTTGACGTTCCTCGAGTTTGCACACGACTTGAATGAAGACTATAAGCCTGCATGGTCGGAGGTGGATTTCGTGTTTGGGCCAATCAACATAAATGAGCATTGGCTCATGGCTGCAATCGACCTTCGGGAATCCACAATCTTCGTCTTTGACTCCACGCCAGACTACATACATGCGGACATTGTGAACCCAAGATTCCAACTGCTCAGCGAGGCTGTAACATCAATTTTGATCGCCGGTGGATTCGACACGAACCTTCCAAATTTCAAGTATCAGGCATGGAAAGTGAAGCGATACAGGACAACGCTTCAATGGGGCAAATCCCTCGACTGTGGGATTTTTTCTTGTAAATTTCTAGAGTACCTTGTAACGAATACTAATAGATATAGTTTAAATTTGAACAATATGCCTGTATTTAGGAAACAATATGTAGCCGAATTATGGGCAGACAAATTTTTATGGTAATTTATGATATTAGTATTCATGTACATTTTTATGTTACTTGTCGTTAATTTAATACAATTGTTTTATCTTGCAAATATTCGTGTACTTTTATTCTTATTATACTTAATTCAATCCAATTGTTTTATCAAATGCAAGTATTCGTGTACATCTATTTTTAACGTACTTAATTTAATTCAATTGTTTTATCAAATGCAAGTATTCGTGTAAATTTATTCTTAACATACTTAATTTAATCCAATTGTTTTATCAAATGCAAGTATTCGTGTACATCTATTCTTATCATACTTAATTTAATCCAATTGTTTTATCAAATGCAAGCNGGTGCACTCCAAAGACAAAGGACGAGGTTAGGACAGTCACATATGTCTCACGGACCAACGAATTCTTCTGAACACTTGAGAAGAATACATAGGTGATTGGGGACGTAAGTTTTTTTTTTAAACTTCCACTTATTGTTTAGATATCATTAAGCGATCGCATAGTTCCAACTACGTGATCGCTTATATAATCCTACGTGATCGCTTATTATTATTGTTATTTTATCTAACCCTTGATTTTCTATAGGATTCCCTCACAAATATTGAAGGAATCTCATGCAATATACGACCTGATGGTGTGGTCATGCACGACAGGACAGTGAAGCCTTGGACCAACAAGGTTGCACACGCCTGTTCTTGGGCGCTGCACTTGACGTTCCTCGAGTTTGCACACGACTTGAATGAAGACTATAAGCCTGCATGGTCGGAGGTGGATTTCGTGTTTGGGCCAATCAACATAAATGAGCATTGGCTCATGGCTGCAATCGACCTTCGGGAATCCACAATCTTCGTCTTTGACTCCACGCCAGACTACATACATGCGGACATTGTGAACCCAAGATTCCAACTGCTCAGCGAGGCTGTAACATCAATTTTGATCGCCGGTGGATTCGACACGAACCTTCCAAATTTCAAGTATCAGGCATGGAAAGTGAAGCGATACAGGACAACGCTTCAATGGGGCAAATCCCTCGACTGTGGGATTTTTTCTTGTAAATTTCTAGAGTACCTTGTAACGAATACTAATAGATATAGTTTAAATTTGAACAATATGCCTGTATTTAGGAAACAATATGTAGCCGAATTATGGGCAGACAAATTTTTATGGTAATCTATGATATTAGTATTCATGTACATTTTTATGTTACTTGTCGTTAATTTAATACAATTGTTTTATCTTGCAAATATTCGTGTACTTCTATTCTTATTATACTTAATTCAATCCAATTGTTTTATCAAATGCAAGTATTCGTGTACATCTATTTTTAACGTACTTAATTTAATTCAATTGTTTTATCAAATGCAAGTATTCGTGTAAATTTATTCTTAACATACTTAATTTAATCCAATTGTTTTATCAAATGCAAGTATTCGTGTACATCTATTCTTATCATACTTAATTTAATCCAATTGTTTTATCAAATGCAAGTATTCGTGTACATCTATTCTTATCATACTTAATTTAATCCAATTGTTTTATCAAATGCAAGTATTCGTGTACATCTATTTTTATTATTCTTAATTTAATCCTGTTCTCGTATTACAATAGATGAACTAAGCGATCGTTTAGTGTATACTAAACGATCGTTTAATGTACACTAAACGATCGCTTAATAGATACTAAGCGATCGCTTCAATATACAATACACAAACGATAGCTTGATATACAATAGGCGATCGTTTAGACGTGTTCTAAGCGATCATTTAATATATACTAAGCGATTGTTCAATATACATTAAACGATCGCTTAATATACGATAGACAATCGTTTAGACGTGTTATAAGCTATCGTTTAATATGTATTGAGCGATCATTTAGACTTGTTGATTATATCAGAATTATCTATAAAGTAATCACAATTACAATTACATCTCAAAATTATCTACAATTACATCCCATGGGTCTCATGCGTCCTAATGGCTTATATTCACATTTCATGCATCNTTTTTCTTGTAAATTTCTAGAGTACCTTGTAACGAATACTAATAGATATAGTTTAAATTTGAACAATATGCCTGTATTTAGGAAACAATATGTAGCCGAATTATGGGCAGACAAATTTTTATGGTAATCTATGATATTAGTATTCATGTACATTTTTATGTTACTTGTCGTTAATTTAATACAATTGTTTTATCTTGCAAATATTCGTGTACTTCTATTCTTATTATACTTAATTCAATCCAATTGTTTTATCAAATGCAAGTATTCGTGTACATCTATTTTTAACGTACTTAATTTAATTCAATTGTTTTATCAAATGCAAGTATTCGTGTAAATTTATTCTTAACATACTTAATTTAATCCAATTGTTTTATCAAATGCAAGTATTCGTGTACATCTATTCTTATCATACTTAATTTAATCCAATTGTTTTATCAAATGCAAGTATTCGTGTACATCTATTCTTATCATACTTAATTTAATCCAATTGTTTTATCAAATGCAAGTATTCGTGTACATCTATTTTTATTATTCTTAATTTAATCCTGTTCTCGTATTACAATAGATGAACTAAGCGATCGTTTAGTGTATACTAAACGATCGTTTAATGTACACTAAACGATCGCTTAATAGATACTAAGCGAACGCTTCAATATACAATACACAAACGATAGCTTGATATACAATAGGCGATCGTTTAGACGTGTTCTAAGCGCTCATTTAATATATACTAAGCGATTGTTCAATATACATTAAACGATCGCTTAATATACGATAGACGATCGTTTAGACGTGTTATAAGCTATCGTTTAATATGTATTGAGCGATCATTTAGACTTGTTGATTATATCAGAATTATCTATAAAGTAATCACAATTACAATTACATCTCAAAATTATCTACAATTACATCCCATGGGTCCCATGCGTCCTAATGGCTTATATTCACATTTCATGCATTTCATGCGTTCCAGTGGCTTATATTCACATTTCATGCATCCCACGCGTCCCAGGGGCTTATATTCACATTTCATGCATCTCATGCGTCTAGTGGCTTATATTCACATTTCATGCATCCCATACGTCCCTGTGGCAAGCGTTATCAGTGGCTGCCGATATATTTTTCTGTTACGTCCCCCCTGATCGCATCGCGTACACTTATGTACTTGTCGTGGCTCCTCACCAGTAGGCGGTATTCTAACAGTCTGCCGTCGACCTACGCTTGGCACCTTTCGTCGTGGTAAGATTTCAAAGTCATCAAAATCAAGTTTGTCTCACTCTTGTCGATGGCCAACTAGGTATATCAGTTCGGCATAAGGGACAAGCACACACTCTACTGTGAACCACTTTGAGTATAACGTTTTGACTTTAATGTTCCACATGGCTGCCACAGCTACTGCGTGTGAGCATGGAATCTCCATGCAATTGAACTCCATACACGTACATGTTTGTGAACGGAGATCAGCCAGCCCACCAAGATGCCCATCATCAACATTTAGCACATACATGTCCACTGGAGATACACGATACGTTTTGGACACCGATTCAGCCTCTTTGAGGATAGTCATTGCATAGTCGGTTATAAGGTTTGTGCATGCCATGGCATGTGTACGTCGGACATAGAACCAACTTTGTAACCAACCCCGAATATGCTCAAGAAGCTTCGTAATAGGCAGTTCCCTCGAGTCTTTTAAGACTCCATTGAGGTATTCTACTATATTCGTTGTCATCTTGTCATACCTACAATGGACTTGGTACACCCGTGCCCACCGTTGTAATGCAATCTCTTCAAGGTAGGCTGTCACCCCGGGTTATCTTTGAAGCTTAGACCAATATATTTGAAACTCAGACATCCTGTAGGCCTTGGCTGCTAGGTAGAAATGCAAAATTATGTCCTTATTCTTGAACTTATCCATCAAATTATTCCGAATGTGGTATATACACAGTGCATGGAATGCCTCTAGGAATACGCTTGATACAGCCTTCTCGATGGATATGTGACGATCTGATATAATTACCAAGTTAGGGATGTCTCCGATCAAGGCCTTCAAGTGGGTCATGAACCAAAGCCAGGATGCATCGTTCTCGCCGTCTACGATACCAAAAGTAATTGGATATATGTTGTTGTTGCCATCAATACATGTTGCTATCAAAAAGATACCTTTATATTTCTCGTGCAAATGAGTACCGTCAACAACAATGACAAGACGGATGCAGTTCAAGTATCCCCTAATGCACAGATGAAACGCCATGTAGACATACTTAAAGTATCGCTGATCTTCTACTTCAACCTCAAACACGTGCCTGGATTTGCAAGTTTCAGTGTCTTACCATATGAATTGACAAGAGCATATGATCCTTCTAGTGACCCTCTTGCAAATACCAGGGCGTACTCCTTTGTACGATAAGCTCGCCTATAGCTTATATTCACACCATAATCCAGCCGGATATCTTCAATTATATCCCTTGGACGGTATGTTTTCGCCTACTTGATCGTACTTGGACTTGATTAAGTGTCCAATAACCCAGCTCTTGGCTTGTTGGTGTTTACCCTTCCTCATCTCAAGGGAACATGTGCGGGCACTCGGATACTTCGTCACTTTGAAAGAATCGATTCTTTCCAACTTTTTTGCACGGACTCTCCACTTGCATCCCTCAACCAAACACCGCACTGTCAGCAAACTCTTTGTAGACTTCTTTACACGGTATCCAAAGTTCTTCTTTATAGCGAGTATCAATAGTTTAACTGACAGGTCATATTTGGAGAAGAAAATTTGACATTCTCTTATATCTTCGTCACTCAAACAATCGTGGGGGATTGTGATAAGGTCGTCGTACGATGGGCCATTTGATGGTTCGGCTATGTCTACAAATGGTTGGGTTGGGACAGTGGGGGGCACTTGGACGAATTGCATTGCCACAGGTGGGGTTGGGATTGTCTGTGGTATTGAGCACTATTCGTACACGTCATACATCGAAATACTTTGACCAGCCCATTCTTCACTTCTGTCATCCCCCAAGTTGCATGCCTCAACATTCTCCTCCAATGATGACGTGGTGGGAAANACCAAGTTAGGGATGTCTCCGATCAAGGCCTTCAAGTGGGTCATGAACCAAAGCCAGGATGCATCGTTCTCGCCGTCTACGATACCAAAAGTAATTGGATATATGTTGTTGTTGCCATCAATACATGTTGCTATCAAAAAGATACCTTTATATTTCTCGTGCAAATGAGTACCGTCAACAACAATGACAAGACGGATGCAGTTCAAGTATCCCCTAATGCACAGATGAAACGCCATGTAGACATACTTAAAGTATCGCTGATCTTCTACTTCAACCTCAAACACGTGCCTGGATTTGCAAGTTTCAGTGTCTTACCATATGAATTGACAAGAGCATATGATCCTTCTAGTGACCCTCTTGCAAATACCAGGGCGTACTCCTTTGTACGATAAGCTCGCCTATAGCTTATATTCACACCATAATCCAGCCGGATATCTTCAATTATATCCCTTGGACGGTATGTTTTCGCCTACTTGATCGTACTTGGACTTGATTAAGTGTCCAATAACCCAGCTCTTGGCTTGTTGGTGTTTACCCTTCCTCATCTCAAGGGAACATGTGCGGGCACTCGGATACTTCGTCACTTTGAAAGAATCGATTCTTTCCAACTTTTTTGCACGGACTCTCCACTTGCATCCCTCAACCAAACACCGCACTGTCAGCAAACTCTTTGTAGACTTCTTTACACGGTATCCAAAGTTCTTCTTTATAGCGAGTATCAATAGTTTAACTGACAGGTCATATTTGGAGAAGAAAATTTGACATTCTCTTATATCTTCGTCACTCAAACAATCGTGGGGGATTGTGATAAGGTCGTCGTACGATGGGCCATTTGATGGTTCGGCTATGTCTACAAATGGTTGGGTTGGGACAGTGGGGGGCACTTGGACGAATTGCATTGCCACAGGTGGGGTTGGGATTGTCTGTGGTATTGAGCACTATTCGTACACGTCATACATCGAAATACTTTGACCAGCCCATTCTTCACTTCTGTCATCCCCCAAGTTGCATGCCTCAACATTCTCCTCCAATGATGACGTGGTGGGAAAATCATATGTTAAAATGCTTGGAACTGTTTCAGCCATTGGATTGCATTTTTGGTACATGTCATGTACTCCATGCCTCACGTGAGGTGTAAGTGATACAAACAATGGCATCCGAGATGCATCACTTCCTTCTAGAAAAAAATTAAGATCTTCATCGTTTACTATGTCAATTGGAGGAACTTAGACTAACAGATTATAGCAGCATTTGATGTGTATATCGAACAGGTAGGGATCAATGTTTAGTCTTTTATGCAGTATGCTAACTAATTCACTACAGGTTATATCTTTTCTGATTTTCAGACCTTTCATTTGACCTCCAACATAATTGCGTCCGGACTGATCCCATTCCCCACCAAATCGCACAAAGATGCGAAGTAGATTCATTGACCTGCAGAGAAGTTAAGGTTTTTTGTTAGAAATGATCTTCAGGCAAATGTAAGTGATCACGTGGGCAAATGTAAGTGATCACGTAGTATCATGTATGCGATCGCCTGGTGATGGATCAAGCAATCGCCTAGTATCATAATAAGTGATCGCATACATGATGTGTAAGCGATCACCTAATATCGTGTATGCAATCGTTTAGTTAACTATAATTGATTGTAGTATGAAGATAATCGATCATTTACTTCTACAAAAGCGATTGTTTATATAGAACTATACTACATAGGAAGAGAAACACTTACATTCTCTGTGTTTTTTATTCTAACCCACGATGTTGCTGAAACGAACACTGGACGAAGATGAAAAAAGCGATAGACGCTATAACTCGCGGAGAAAAATGGAAGAAGAAGTTCGTGATACTCGCAGAACACAATGGAATAATGGAAGAATGTGTGAGAGCGACCGTCCATTAGTACCCTTGCATTCAATTTTGTTGGTATAATGGTAGTTGACATTGAATGATTCTGGAAAATGCTGGTGATGAAGGCTTCAACATTCAATGCAATCAATTTTGGGGGAGAGAAAGTTTTTGGCTCATTTAATTTCGGGGGGTAAAATTGGTATTTTGCGTGTCCAAAAGGTCACTGGTGATAAAGTTTTTGGGAGTGGGTCATCCATAGATAAGTTTTTAGTTTTTGGGTCATTTTGTGCAATTTTCCCACATACACCATGGTTTATTTGTTGGTCTGTTTACAATTATATGTATCCTATATAGTATTTGGTATATAAGACGACATATTATACAAATTGTCTTGTTTATGCATTTATCAAGATAAATTATGATTTATTTTTAAAAAATTCAAATATATATACTTAAAAATTTTAGATTGATCTTTTATGATTTGGGTTAAATCTCAAAAGTTTAATTATCTAATGAAAAATGGGCATATGTGAACATCGTATATTGAAACAATTCATTGGGCATAACTTCTATTGCTATATATGTTTTCGGGTGTTTTGGCAGGGTCATAATTAATTTCATTCTCCAGTCAAAATCACTTCTTAATAATATCTATTTTTTTATGTGTGGAGAGGAGGAATCGAACTACATGTTTTTATTTTTCATTGTTTAGATAAATTAACTCAAATATCAAAATTGATAATACAAGTTCATGTGAATTGAGTTATGCTCATGGTGATTTAATAATAAATAAATTAAGTATTCGTAATAATACAACCAACTAGATTTGATGGCATATGTGTTTTGGATTTTGTTTTTTCCTAATCAACATACCAATCATGCCTATCAAAATTTAGCAATAAAACAAATGAAAAATTAATTAATAATATAGATATTTATCATATGTTATTTAGTTAAATAATTTCTCAAATGGAAAATACCCCCCTTTTTTTTTAAATTGATCTAAAATCACTTTTTGGAATCAAATATAATAATAAAAATCACTTTTAAATACATTAAAATCACACTTATACAAATGTAATTGTGTCTATATCACTTTTCTAAAATCTTTTCTTTGTGGAAGGACTTTTTATTGAATTAATTAAATATTTTATCAAAGTAAACCTACTATAATTAGCATATAAATGTATTTATGATTAAAAAGTTTATCGTTTGAATCAGTGATTTAACATAGTATCAAAACATGTGGTTCAAAAAGTTGTGTACAAACCCCTGTACTGTTTTTTTGCAGTCTTTTACGTATTTCATATTTCAAGTTCATGAATGAAAGGTAGTNTTTTTTTTTTTTTTTTTTTTTTTTTTTTTTTTTTTTCAAACTGAATATGACAAAATGTTTCTGTGGGGTTTTTCTAAGAAGAAATGGGTTTGAATGGAACTGGAAGGACAGCTTGGGAGCTTCTGATCTAATTTAAGTCTTTTTTTACTTATTTTACTTATATATATTTCAGAATTAGTAGTTGGTTTATAAAGTATTTTTTCCTCCATCTTTTTGCATTCAAATGCGTATGAATTCGGATGAAATTTCTCAACACTTGGCCATATCCGNAGAATGTGTGAGAGCGACCGTCCATTAGTACCCTTGCATTCAATTTTGTTGGTATAATGGTAGTTGACATTGAATGATTCTGGAAAATGCTGGTGATGAAGGCTTCAACATTCAATGCAATCAATTTTGGGGGAGAGAAAGTTTTTGGCTCATTTAATTTCGGGGGGTAAAATTGGTATTTTGCGTGTCCAAAAGGTCACTGGTGATAAAGTTTTTGGGAGTGGGTCATCCATAGATAAGTTTTTAGTTTTTGGGTCATTTTGTGCAATTTTCCCACATACACCATGGTTTATTTGTTGGTCTGTTTACAATTATATGTATCCTATATAGTATTTGGTATATAAGACGACATATTATACAAATTGTCTTGTTTATGCATTTATCAAGATAAATTATGATTTATTTTTAAAAAATTCAAATATATATACTTAAAAATTTTAGATTGATCTTTTATGATTTGGGTTAAATCTCAAAAGTTTAATTATCTAATGAAAAATGGGCATATGTGAACATCGTATATTGAAACAATTCATTGGGCATAACTTCTATTGCTATATATGTTTTCGGGTGTTTTGGCAGGGTCATAATTAATTTCATTCTCCAGTCAAAATCACTTCTTAATAATATCTATTTTTTTATGTGTGGAGAGGAGGAATCGAACTACATGTTTTTATTTTTCATTGTTTAGATAAATTAACTCAAATATCAAAATTGATAATACAAGTTCATGTGAATTGAGTTATGCTCATGGTGATTTAATAATAAATAAATTAAGTATTCGTAATAATACAACCAACTAGATTTGATGGCATATGTGTTTTGGATTTTGTTTTTTCCTAATCAACATACCAATCATGCCTATCAAAATTTAGCAATAAAACAAATGAAAAATTAATTAATAATATAGATATTTATCATATGTTATTTAGTTAAATAATTTCTCAAATGGAAAATACCCCCCTTTTTTTTTAAATTGATCTAAAATCACTTTTTGGAATCAAATATAATAATAAAAATCACTTTTAAATACATTAAAATCACACTTATACAAATGTAATTGTGTCTATATCACTTTTCTAAAATCTTTTCTTTGTGGAAGGACTTTTTATTGAATTAATTAAATATTTTATCAAAGTAAACCTACTATAATTAGCATATAAATGTATTTATGATTAAAAAGTTTATCGTTTGAATCAGTGATTTAACATAGTATCAAAACATGTGGTTCAAAAAGTTGTGTACAAACCCCTGTACTGTTTTTTTGCAGTCTTTTACGTATTTCATATTTCAAGTTCATGAATGAAAGGTAGTGTTAAATGATATAATATTAAATTTACCTTCATGAGCCTAAGATATTAACTATAATAACATTTAAGAATAAGGTAGAGCCATCAAATAAAATAATTAAAATAATACCAACCTAAGAATTTTCTGTAAAAGTTTCGTAAAAAGTTGTTAGAATATGAGATTGAGACATATTGAAAGAATTATAAGACCAAAAATTAGGTGGGAGAAGGTTGGTCTTTTCATTTCCTTTTATTTCCATCTTTGATTTGAATTATTTAAAATTTAACAATAAAAATGGGAAATTTTTTTTCCTAATCCTTTTTTTAATGGACCTAATCCCTTTTCATTCATTTTGATTTGAGTTAATTAACACAAGTCCTTTAATTTGTTTTTTTTTTTTTTTTTCAAACTGAATATGACAAAATGTTTCTGTGGGGTTTTTCTAAGAAGAAATGGGTTTGAATGGAACTGGAAGGACAGCTTGGGAGCTTCTGATCTAATTTAAGTCTTTTTTTACTTATTTTACTTATATATATTTCAGAATTAGTAGTTGGTTTATAAAGTATTTTTTCCTCCATCTTTTTGCATTCAAATGCGTATGAATTCGGATGAAATTTCTCAACACTTGGCCATATCCGTTCTCTTTTACCAACTCTTTTACAAGTTTAATGACGTTTAGGTTGTGGGGTCGTTTCTAATACACTCTTTCTAATTATTTGTCTTCATTCTATCTTAATTGTTTATTAAACATTAACACCTCATTTGAGAGGATTTGTTGTTTATTTTTAGTGTCTTTTAGGTTGTATCTATCTTTTGTATAGTATGATATTGTCCACTTTGGGCATAAATTCTCATACCTTTGCTTTTAGTTTCACCTTAAAAGATCTCATTCTAATGGAGATAGTTGTCATCAATTCTATGATCATTGTCTTATCTAGCCAGTGTCAAATTTTGGTCGCATTCTCAACAATATATATTTCTATGTGATTAGAAGAGAGTTACATAAAAATGGGTGTAATCCTAGATATATCCAAGTATTCCTCTAAATTTAAAACACAAATTTCAAACTCTCTTTCGTACATCAAACAATAGGTATAAATTGATGTTGATAAAATTAAATATAATAAGGTGTCAATATAAGCAAAACTCAAACGACCTACGAATGTGTTAATAACTAAGATATCATACCCATTTAGAAGATGATGATGTATATTAGATTTTGAGGGTTNTCTCAAAAGTTTAATTATCTAATGAAAAATGGGCATATGTGAACATCGTATATTGAAACAATTCATTGGGCATAACTTCTATTGCTATATATGTTTTCGGGTGTTTTGGCAGGGTCATAATTAATTTCATTCTCCAGTCAAAATCACTTCTTAATAATATCTATTTTTTTATGTGTGGAGAGGAGGAATCGAACTACATGTTTTTATTTTTCATTGTTTAGATAAATTAACTCAAATATCAAAATTGATAATACAAGTTCATGTGAATTGAGTTATGCTCATGGTGATTTAATAATAAATAAATTAAGTATTCGTAATAATACAACCAACTAGATTTGATGGCATATGTGTTTTGGATTTTGTTTTTTCCTAATCAACATACCAATCATGCCTATCAAAATTTAGCAATAAAACAAATGAAAAATTAATTAATAATATAGATATTTATCATATGTTATTTAGTTAAATAATTTCTCAAATGGAAAATACCCCCCTTTTTTTTTAAATTGATCTAAAATCACTTTTTGGAATCAAATATAATAATAAAAATCACTTTTAAATACATTAAAATCACACTTATACAAATGTAATTGTGTCTATATCACTTTTCTAAAATCTTTTCTTTGTGGAAGGACTTTTTATTGAATTAATTAAATATTTTATCAAAGTAAACCTACTATAATTAGCATATAAATGTATTTATGATTAAAAAGTTTATCGTTTGAATCAGTGATTTAACATAGTATCAAAACATGTGGTTCAAAAAGTTGTGTACAAACCCCTGTACTGTTTTTTTGCAGTCTTTTACGTATTTCATATTTCAAGTTCATGAATGAAAGGTAGTGTTAAATGATATAATATTAAATTTACCTTCATGAGCCTAAGATATTAACTATAATAACATTTAAGAATAAGGTAGAGCCATCAAATAAAATAATTAAAATAATACCAACCTAAGAATTTTCTGTAAAAGTTTCGTAAAAAGTTGTTAGAATATGAGATTGAGACATATTGAAAGAATTATAAGACCAAAAATTAGGTGGGAGAAGGTTGGTCTTTTCATTTCCTTTTATTTCCATCTTTGATTTGAATTATTTAAAATTTAACAATAAAAATGGGAAATTTTTTTTCCTAATCCTTTTTTTAATGGACCTAATCCCTTTTCATTCATTTTGATTTGAGTTAATTAACACAAGTCCTTTAATTTGTTTTTTTTTTTTTTTTTCAAACTGAATATGACAAAATGTTTCTGTGGGGTTTTTCTAAGAAGAAATGGGTTTGAATGGAACTGGAAGGACAGCTTGGGAGCTTCTGATCTAATTTAAGTCTTTTTTTACTTATTTTACTTATATATATTTCAGAATTAGTAGTTGGTTTATAAAGTATTTTTTCCTCCATCTTTTTGCATTCAAATGCGTATGAATTCGGATGAAATTTCTCAACACTTGGCCATATCCGTTCTCTTTTACCAACTCTTTTACAAGTTTAATGACGTTTAGGTTGTGGGGTCGTTTCTAATACACTCTTTCTAATTATTTGTCTTCATTCTATCTTAATTGTTTATTAAACATTAACACCTCATTTGAGAGGATTTGTTGTTTATTTTTAGTGTCTTTTAGGTTGTATCTATCTTTTGTATAGTATGATATTGTCCACTTTGGGCATAAATTCTCATACCTTTGCTTTTAGTTTCACCTTAAAAGATCTCATTCTAATGGAGATAGTTGTCATCAATTCTATGATCATTGTCTTATCTAGCCAGTGTCAAATTTTGGTCGCATTCTCAACAATATATATTTCTATGTGATTAGAAGAGAGTTACATAAAAATGGGTGTAATCCTAGATATATCCAAGTATTCCTCTAAATTTAAAACACAAATTTCAAACTCTCTTTCGTACATCAAACAATAGGTATAAATTGATGTTGATAAAATTAAATATAATAAGGTGTCAATATAAGCAAAACTCAAACGACCTACGAATGTGTTAATAACTAAGATATCATACCCATTTAGAAGATGATGATGTATATTAGATTTTGAGGGTTATTGGTTTTAGAATATTTTAATCCCATCATCATTTTCACAAATCGATGGTAGGTTGAAATTTCTCACAATTAAAGTTCTATGTGAGTTTTCTATTTTCTATTTTTATTAGTTTATTAGATTTTTTTATTTTTGGTGTTCAACAAGAGTGAAGTGAGATTTCAACCTTTTAATGTATATATTTTAAGCAAATAATTATGTTCATATTGAATACTATATTAATTTTAAATTATAATTAAAATTACACAAAAATATTAAGCAAGACATGGAATACATTCTCTCTACTTCTTTTCAAAATTATTTTAATTAAGGGAAAACTATACATATTGTTCCATATTGAACCAACTACCAACCCCAGATTTGAATCCAGTAAGCCCACGGGAAACCAAATCAACCAACTTATTTTGTTTTTAATCAATCAAGGATATCCACGTCTCAAGTGACTTTCTAGATGTTAAAAGTTATACATGGTATAGGGGGATTTTTGAAAATTAAGTCAATTTTTTATATATTTTTTAATATTTTCATCTGTTTAATTTTTAAAAATTAAAAATAAAATATAAGTAATTGCCGAATAGAGCCTAAGTTTTTAGAGAGTCGATCGAAACATCCACATTTATTTTAGTTACTTTTTATGCATTACATGGTCAACATTTATTTTCTTTAAATATATTATGTTGTTATCACAAGAATAAGAAGAAAATAGTTGAGAAATTTAAAGAAGCACAAAAATAAGAAAATACAATAATTTACGTGAAAAACTCCAAATTCATTTCTACAAATCTTAACATTAACATTATTTATTATGCAATTTTCTTAAATATGAACAAGTATATAGAAGAATGCAAACTAATATTAGTTGCAATTATTTTGACGATTATATTCTATTTTAATATATTGTTTATAATTAGACTCAATCACCAAGGCAGGAAATTTCACACCTTTTCAACTTGATATCACTTTTGTTATATTATCTCTTTTTAGGTAGAAACTTTCATGCGTTTTGGTTTTGGTTTCATTAAAAAAAGTTGTCTCATATTCATTGAGATAGTTGTCATCACTTATATACCGATGATCATCCTCTTATCTAGCCAATATGGAATTTTGGTTGCATTCTCAACATTATATATTTTAATGTGATTAGAGGGAGTTGTATAAAAATAGGTGTGATCCTTGATATATCAAAGTATTCCTCTAAATTTCAAACACAAAATTCATATTCCCTCTCGTACATCAAACAATTGATGAATGTAATGAGGTGCTAAAAAAAGCATAGTTCAATTGGCATACGAATGTATGTTAATGATTAAGAAGTCTATAGTTCTATTTTCATACTTAAAATTCTAAAATATTTTAATCCCCATCATCGATTTCAGAGATCGATGTTGGGGTTAAAAGTTCTTGCAATAAAAGTTCAATCTAAGTTTTATTATTTTTATTATTATTATTAGATTTTTTTTTTTTTTTTTTTTTTTTTGGGAGTTCAAGAATAGTGAGTTGAGAAAGATTTGAACATTTTAAATCTTTTATTTCTATGAGGTATATATTTTAACCAATTAATTATGTTCGTATTGAATACTATATTAATTTATTGTTATTTTTATATTATGAAATGTGAGAATCTTGAAAAAAAATTTTGGACACTTTTGTCCATTCTTTATGTTACTTATTTACGCATTATGTTATTATTGATTAAATATAAATACTAAATTAATTAATTAATTCTTAATTATCAATAATAAATATATATAATTAGTATGGTGATGTTGGAATGTAACAGGTTTTTTTTTTTCACTAAAAGAGTTTAATTTTTACTTTAATTATAATTAATATTGAAATTTTAAAAGTTATAGAATTTAAAAGGTATTTGTAACTCTCATGTTCAACTATTATAAAAAGTGAGTTTTCTTCAATATTTTTCACCAACGCTACACTTGAGTTTCATTCTTTCTTCATTTTTGTTATGCTCTTAAAGCATTTTCAATTTTTGAAGCATCTCAAAATGTTGGTGTTATATTCAAGATGCATTTGTTGAATCAAAATTTCGAAATCTAGTTTTTTTTTTTTTTTTTTTTTAATTAATGGATATTATAGGCTTTGCTACTTAACTTTACTACTTCAATGAAGTTGAATATTAGTGTTTGTCTAGCAAGTGAGCAAATCTAAATTAAGGTATGTGTACAACTAATATCTTAATTTTTTGTTCTATTTTTTTTATTGTTCTTGTAGAATCAGTGTATTGTTATTTTACTTCAAATGTTTATTAAAAACAAAGGTTCATCGACCAAATAAAAACTTATGTTACTTTTGTTGGGTAAAAAGTCTATGTAATCCTATGCCTCACAAATTTTTTTATCAATTATAAAAAGCATATTAATCTCTGTTAAATTAATTATTAAAAAAAACTTGGAATAAAAACTAAAAAGTTGAAATGGGACGAAGTTTTGTGAAAGAAACAATATGAAATCAATTAATAAACTAATCATACCTTTATTGAGCTTGATAACAAAAGTTAGGTTCGTTGATTTTTTTTTTTTTTTTTTGGATTTCATAAAAATAAGGTAATTACAAAAAAGTTAATGATAGAAAAGAGCATCTTTTTAAAAATAAATCCTTCACTATAATATCAAAATAAAAAACTAAAATTACCTATGCCTTTTTTTTAATGAAATATTTAAAATTATAAAGTGTAACATAATTTTTCTAAAGAAAATGGTAGGACATAATTAATGCAATTTTAATACATTTATAGAGATTATGTGAGTGTAATAGGTTAGGAAAACTATACCTTTACATAAATTTATCTCTATTTCTCTTTACTATATTATTTAAATTTATGCGACAAAAAAGAAAGAAATATCGTAAATAACCCAATAATAACAAACAAACACGATGATTATATGTTCACTTACAAGCACACAACCAAAATTGAATCACAGTATTAGGTAAAAGAAAAAATAGAATACAATTCCGAAAGAAAAGGTCAAACAAAAGTCAACGAAGTTTCATTCAATTAGCTCGGCGAATAGAGACGCCAGAACTGTGGTGGGATCTTCAAGAACCATACTAACAATGGTCTTGATGAAGACCTTAAGGATTCTCCAGAACTTGTTCCCTCTTCTGCCATCCCCACGCCTTCGTGCTTTAATTGCTTTTTGATTCACCTTCTGCGCAGCCAATTGTTGGCCCTGATTGGCATTATCGGCGTTGATCCAGTCTCCTCCGCTCTTGTACCTTTCTTCTAAAGCCATTTCAGTGATACCAGCCACGTGAACATGATACTCCCCGCACTCAGATATGGAGGACCAATCATTGCCGCGGTCACTGCCTCTGATGCTTTTCTTTTGGTACCATATGCACTTCCCATCTTCAATTTGGTTATTCCTGTTGAGGTTTCCACAGCATGGGTGGAGATCCAAGTTGTCTTTCCTGTTCTGCTTGCGTTTGTCTTTCGGCAGCAGGGTTCTTAAGAACTTGAAGGGGGGAGGTGGGAAGAATCCATGGGGAATTGGTGAGATTTGTTCAAACATACAGGCTTTATGAAGATCGAAATCGCACCTTTCGCATCTGTATCGAGGCCCAAAGACTATTTCCTTGCAGCCATCGCAGATGTAAGGTTTCAGGTACTTCTTCAGCTCCAGTTCGTGCTTTGGTTGGCTTGGATTACACAGCTGCATCCCTATTGTATTTGGGTTGCCTTCAAAACAAGAGAACAGTGATGGGTATGATGGGATTAGAATGGAAGATGTGGCCATATTTAATGAAATCAGAGGCAATGAGTTCCAGGTATTTTCTTCCATCTTTGTGAATCGTATGCATAGAAGAAATGCTTATGAATTCGAAAGAAAATTCTAAACTCTGTATTGTGCTTATTCTCAATATTTAAAGTGTTCTTTACATTGTATTTTCACGTCACTTATGTCTAATGAGGGAATAAATTCATGGCCTTTCCCTACAACTTTATCCATTCAAATGCCTATGAATTTGAAAGACAATTCTCAACTCTGAGCTTTTACTCGGTCCATTTCTTTCTCCATTGTTAATTTGTTTATAGTTCATTTATATTTTATTTCAATGCCAAAGAATCCAAACTAATCTTACAATTATTTGGCTTTTATTTCATTGAAGGAGTTTATGTTGTGTATGGGCCCAGCAGCTTCTATTATTCAACTCTTCAACATAGCCATGTGTACACCCGTACTATTCAACTCTGAACTGTTTCGGATTTGGATCGAAAATCAAATCAAATCAAATCGAACCGATCACCTTCCACACTATTTGAAATGGATGATGGCTCTGGCCATTTTACTTTCACTACTAACCTCCTTTCTAAAAGAAATTTTGTTTAACCCTTTTCTTGAAAACAAAATGTTATAATCCACTTTATTAATTTCAATTTTCCATTTTCTTTTTATCTTTGTTTCTCTCAGTTTATACTTAAAGTGATATGGCTACAAAAAGCTTCAATAAAATAAACTTGTTCCCTCTTCTTCCATTGCCACACCCTGGAGCTTGAATTTCTTTCAGATTCATCTTCAGAGCCAAAGATTGTTCATGTTTGGCAATGTTTCCTCCGTTCTTGTACCATTCTTCTAAAGCCATCTCAGTAACACAAGCCACATGGACATGGTACTAGCCACACTCAGAGATGTATGACCAGCCGCTGTCTTTGAGGCTCTTCCTCTTGCACCGCACGCACTTCCCTTTCACCTTCTTCTGGAGATTGAACTCCACATCTTCGATTCGGTAACTCTTTTTGAGGTTTAGGCAGCATGGATGGAGATCTAATTCAGGTTTTTCACAGTGGAACATGAAGCCATTGATGGTTCTAGTGCAAGCATCACACTTTATTCTGCATTCCTCATGGCAGGATTCTGGTGGGTTTCTAAGGAATTCAAAGGTGGAACCCGGAAAGAATTCATGAGAATTTGGTGCATTATGTGCAACCATACAGGCTTTGTGAAGATCAAACTTGCATTCTTCGCATCGGTATCGAGGCCCGAAGCCTGTTTCCTTGCAGCCATCACAATAATAAGGTTTGTTGTACTCCTCCAGCTCCAATTCATGCATGGGGTGGCTTGGATTGCGCAAGGTCTCCATTGCCATTTCTCTGTGTTTGCCTTCAAAAGAAGAGATCTCTCGTGAATATGGAAGAAATAAGAGTGGAGATATTGAGAAAGGCAAAATGGAATGTGTGGCTATATAGAATGAAACTGGAGGCAAGGCAACGAGTTTCAGGTATTTTTCTTCGAAATGCCATAATGTAATTTTAAATCTCTTTTTGGTTTTTTCATTTGTGTAATTTAAAAATTTTTTTTATTGAAGTTCGCCCTTGTCTAATAACAAAAGTTATCTCTCAAAATTGCCATGTGGGCATTTATTTGTCAAAATACCTCTCCACGAGAGGAAAATTTCAAATAACTTTTCATACAATATCATACTACCTTTGTTCCTTATTCTTTGCTTACTACAATACTAGTATTTAAGAATTTAACTCACAAAATAAACGAATAATAACCATAATAAAGGGATGTTTGTATAAACGACAAGTTGGTCCAAAATAATAGCAATTGTAACATAATATTAAACATTTTGAAAACAGGAGAAACAAGAAGAATAACTAAATCTAACCACCCTCACTTGAAAATTAGCTAATTCTACTCATTATTATTATTATTTTGGAAAATAGCTAAATACACTGTTCAACTAAATATCCAATTTCCATTATGACGAAAATACACTTAGAATATATATTTTAAATCAACAAAAAAAAAAAAAAATAGCAACAAAAGAAATTATAAGATAAGAGATGGTAGTTGTATTCAAAACAAACGCAACAAGCAATAAAAACAAATCTAAAACTTAATTTAAACTTGTTTTCATTTTTAAAAATAAAAAATAGATATCTAGTTAAATACTCACTATTAATCAGATCATAAAAATGACAAATTGAAACACCAATGGAAAAATTGGCAAATTAAAACACTAATTACAAAATTCACAAATCAAAAAATTGAAATTGCATAGATAAGATACCCAACACTTATTCTATATATTTATATATATAAACACCAGAAAATGGTATTTGCATTCAAGGAGCGACAAGGGCCATGAAAAAAAAAAACCCAGCCCGTTCATTTAGTTTTCAGCCCAGCCCACAAACACTAGAGTCAGCCCAACTTTCAAATTTTAATTTAGATTAAATATATAATTGAATTCATCAATCTTCCTCGTCCCAAGTTGGAAATTGAAAAGCTTTGACTCCTTTGATTTCTTCTGAAATCTCTCTCTTTTTTCAGTTCTCTCTCTCATCAGCGACCTCCTCCTCGTCCTGCCTTTCAGTCTGCCATGGGAGTTCAGTTGATCTGCTGATTTGCACTATGATATCAGGTAACTTCCACTTCTTCTCATTTCATTTCCCATCTTTTCTTTTTCGCCTCTCTTAACTTTCATCCATATAGATAGGGCTCTATGGTTTGGTTCAATCCTATGCTTTTTCTCTTCCTTTTTGCTGAGATCTGAATGGTGTTCTGCTTTCCCCATTTCTTTGCCTTGGATCTATTTTATATTTGAATCTTTCGTTTTAGACACATAACCCATTTATATCTGCTTCTCTTTGATTATATTTTGAATCTGTACGAAAACAAAGCATCATCAATAGCCCAATAATAACAACAAAAGAAACATCACTTTTATTTGTTCATCTGTAGGCACACAATCAAAATTGAAACATAGAATTTCACACTCGTGTACACACTGTACACTCTACTTTTGGAATGAAAGAAAAAAGAGAATATAATTCAGAAATAAAGAAATGGCGAAAAAAAAACTAAAAAAGGTTTCATCCAATCAGCTCCTAGAAGAGAGATGCTAGAACCGTGGTGGGATCTCCTAGAACGATGCTAACAATGGTCTTGATGAAGACCTTAAGGATTCTCCAAAACTTGTTCCCTTTTCCACTATCCCCACGACCTCGTGCTTGAATTGCTTTCAGATTCACCTTCTGCAGAGCCAGTTGTTGGTCCTGATTGGCATTATCGGCATTGATCCAGTCTCCTCCGCTCTTGTACCATTCTTCTAAAGCCTTTTCAGTGACACAAGCCACGTGAACTTGGTACTTCCCGCAATCAGATCTGTAAAACCAACCATTGTCGTGGCCACTGCCTTTGGTGCTCTTCTTTTTGCACCATATGCACGTCCCCCGAACTTTATTGTGGAGATTGAACTTCACATCTTCAATTTGGTATTTCTTTTTGAGCTTTTGGCGACAGGGGTGGAGATCCAAGTCGTCTTTCTTGCAGTGGTACATAAAGCCATTGATAGGCTTTGTGCAGGCCTCACAGATGCGTTTGCATTCATCGTGGCAGGCTCTTGGTGGGGTTCTATAGAATTTGAAGGTGGAACGTGGGAAGAATTTATGGGAAATTGGTGAGTTCTTTGGAAACATACAAGCTTTGTGAAGATCAAAATTGCACTTTTCACATCGGTATCGAGGCCCAAAGCCTATTTCCTTGCAGCCATCGCAGGTGTAAGGTTTCAGGTACTTCTTCAGCTCCAGATCATGCTTCAGGTGGCTTGGATTGCACAACTGCTTTGCCATGTGTTTTTCCTTAAAACACCAACAAATCAAAGGATGGTTTGCAGGGTAAGGAAGAGCAGAGAAGAGATTTGAGAAGATTGCAAGCAGAGAAGAAGAGCTTTGAGAAGAATGCAGGAATGGCGGTGGAGAGATTAGAATGGAAGTCGTGGCTTTATATAATACTATCAGAGGGAATGATGTTTAGGTGATTTCTTACATCTTTGTGCACAGAAGAAATGCTTATGAATCCAAAAGAAATTTCTAAACTCTGGGTTTTACTTGTGCTCAATATTTTCTTCCTTCTTTGACTAGTCCTTATAATGTAATGACGTTTAATTTTACGTCACTTATGTCTTATGAGAGTCATTTCCGTACATCTTTATACATTCAAATGCAGTACTTTGAAAGAAATTTCTAAACTCTGAGNCAGCTCCAGATCATGCTTCAGGTGGCTTGGATTGCACAACTGCTTTGCCATGTGTTTTTCCTTAAAACACCAACAAATCAAAGGATGGTTTGCAGGGTAAGGAAGAGCAGAGAAGAGATTTGAGAAGACTGCAAGCAGAGAAGAAGAGCTTTGAGAAGAATGCAGGAATGGCGGTGGAGAGATTAGAATGGAAGTCGTGGCTTTATATAATACTATCAGAGGGAATGATGTTTAGGTGATTTCTTACATCTTTGTGCACAGAAGAAATGCTTATGAATCCAAAAGAAATTTTTAAACTCTGGGTTTTACTTGTGCTCAATATTTTCTTCCTTCTTTGACTAGTCCTTATAATGTAATGACGTTTAATTTTACGTCACTTATGTCTTATGAGAGTCATTTCCGTACATCTTTATACATTCAAATGCAGTACTTTGAAAGAAATTTCTAAACTCTGATATTTTACTCGGTCCATTTTTCTTCTGCTTTGTTAATTTTGTTTTTAGTTCACTTGTATTGTTTTTTATTGCCAAACAACCCAAATAATTTGACTTTTAGACCTTATATGTATATATATAAAAATGCT
>QLSR01000430.1:5879-47031 GCA_031780015.1 Citrullus colocynthis | reverse complement strand
TGAGAAAAAAACAATTCTACTTCAAATTTGAACCACTCAAAAAGTAATCATTTTTTATTTATTCTCATGACTTTTCCTGGATACTACGTATCATCGATATGTATTAGTTAATTAATATTTATTATTTAATATACAATGCTCTCTCATCTTTAATATTTTCTTTTCAGAATTCTTTAAAATAAACAAATTTAAACAATGTATTAAAAATTATCAGTTATGTTTCTCCCTTAAAAAAAAATTGTTAAGACAAAGCTATGTCTCAATAATTTTTGTTTAAAAACTTTTTTGAATATACTCTGACATGTGAGAATGTCATGTCACCATATCGTTTTGGAAAAAAAAATATAAATTTTGTTAATAATTTAGTGGACTAAATTTAGTTAATAGGTGAATTGAGTTTTATGTATGAAATAGACATTTGCGTGACAAGTGAATATGTTGATAAACCAATAATGTGATGATTTATAAACTTTTTGTCAGCAAATTGTAGCCTTAGATATATTAATGGAAAAAGAACTAATTGAGAATTGACTAAACCAATAGAGACCATTTTGTTTTTGTTTTTGTATATTTAGTATTTACAACAAAATAAGTACATAGAGATAAAAGAAAAGTAGCTCTCTTGAATTCAGGAATGAAAACAAAAGATTTTGAAAATTTAAAAAACTAATGAACTAAAATAAAAATTTAAATAAATTAACAGTACACACAACAATTATGTGGGACAAAACTATGTTTATTTAGAACATGTTATTGGAGTTTGAAGTAATTTAGTAATAGTTACAATTACTTTTGTGATCTTCAAAGCCACTTTCAAATATATCTATAATCATTCTGATTATATAAAAAGAAAATTTAAGATGGTAAAATCGAATATATTTTAAAATAGTTTTAAACAAATCATTTTCACAAAAATCGTCATTTCTAATTTTTGCTAGTCTTTTTTTTTTTTCGTGATTTGTTGTCGTTTTTCGAACATGCAAGTGTAGGGTTGGAGGAAAGCAACACAATTTTGGAGTTAGTTTTAAGAATAAGATATACATCAAAATTTCCCCTTTATCGTTGGGAAATTCTTCCTTCTCGTTTCAAGTCCATCCTTTTCTCTGTGTCTTTATAATCTTTTGTACATGAGATTATGTTTTACGGTCTTGAAATGATAAGTCAATTCTAGTGCTTTAGCTTCTAGACCTTTTCCCTTTTTTGAGTCTTCTTGGTGTAAGTCTTCTAAAGCAACACAATTTGGTTGTGAAGCAAAACATGGGGAGTTGGTGCTTTTGTAACAACGGTGTACTGAATCATGTTTTCTTTTAGAGTTTATGTTTAGGGATTAGATCACGTGATTGCAACACTCCTACAAGCTTGGGAACTAAAAAAGCAGTGGGTGTCATATTTGGTGCCGACGAGGCCGAGTGATATGTGTTGGGTTAGACACTAATGCAGAAGATGAAGATAGGAAGAATAAAGTGAAAGATGAAGCGGGGAGGAGGTTGTGAAATGTAGTTCTGATTGTGAGAGATTTTGTCTTGGATTGCCATATATCTAAGCGGGATTTTAAATAAAAATAGGTCCTTTTGAGTGGATTAGGCTTAAACAACCTCAAGGTTAGAGATAAAACTGGATTCTTTTGGCACGTGTCAAATTGCATGGCTGTAGATGTTCTAAATAATAAAAATAAAAGGTATCTAGAATTTTGAACCCCAAAACGGATAATTGGCATGAAAACTTAGTCAAAAGAAAACGCAATATGATTGTGATCACGTGTTACTGTTATTTGTTATATTCTATTCCCAATATTTGAAAATAATTAAGAACCACATTTTCTTTTTTAAAAGCACTTGTATTCATTATGCTAATCTTAACTTTGACTATTCTAGTTTTTTATATGAATCCCTATGCAAATGTTTGACCTTTTTCTATTTATAATAATCTTTTTAAAATTTTCAGGCCAAGTGGATTCTATCACTTCTTTATATTTGGATGAGCTTGGATGTGTCGTGTGAGAAATCCCAAACCAACAAGGAAAAGAGACATATATTATTGGGAAAAGAATGTGAATTGTTAGCTTAGGTGTATGCTTTTCAATTTCATCTTCAAAACGCATGATTATTCTCTTTGGTCCCGCACACACTAAAATAAAAAAGTTGATTGATGATTGAAGAAAAAACCAAAACTGAAATCAAAGATAGTTTACCTAACATCTTATATATTTTCCTTAAATAAAATGTTACAATAGTTTTTGTTTGTTCTCTCCTTCTCCCATCTTGTTAAAATGTTACATTAATAGTGTCATATATTTCTTCTCTATATAACTCAGGTTTAAATTTTATTTTGATTCAAACACTAATCTTTAGCTATTTTAGTCTATAGATTTTTTAAATGTTTATATCCATTAAGCTTCAGAAAAAATAGCTATTTTATTTTGGCCCTAACTTCCATCGATATTTTATTTATGAATTAACAAATTGGTGATACAACTATTAGATACAGTTCTGTTTGGGAGCCAAACTAAACATTAAAAGAAAAAAAATGCATTAGAATAGAATCGAACCAAATTACATTTTTTTTTTAATTTTTCGGTATTGCAATCACCGAGATACTGGTGAGTTCAAACCCTAAATAATGTGATATTTTTTTAAACACCTCTTTTTAATAAATTAAATGGAAAATAGTAATCAAACTAAAAAAAGGTTGGAAAATAATAATAATAATAATAATAGTTTGCATAAAAAAATAAAGAATTGTTACACCAAATTTCATTTCTTTATATTCAATTATTATTAATATTGACTATAGTGGTTGTCGAGCCATATGATTAAAATGTTCATTCATATGTTAGTAATTGAGTCAAGTAATTTATCTCAAGATAAGTGTTCATTTATATGTTAGTACTTTATCTTATCTTGAGAGATGATTGTTTAGATAAATTGTTTTTATTGTCTTAAAGAAATAACCTAAATTCATTAGGTTTAGATAAATTTTTTAGTTGCATTTCAAATAAAATTATTTTTTAAAATGTTTTTTCAATACGTTTATTTTTGTTATTTTTCTTCCTTTAAGTTGTAATTAATCGGTGCATAAAAGAAATTGATGATAGTTTTGTTTTATCAATATGGATTTTTTTTTAAAAGAAAAAAAACAAAAAATGTTAAAACTTAAGATATAATTTTATAACTATTTATATTAGAGGAAGTTGTAGTAAAAATAGTTTGATTTCATCTTTATAAAAAAGAAAAAAAAAGTATAAAACTACAAAAAAAAAAGATATCAAGCTTATTTTTGAGTTTCTTTTTGTTTAAAATAATGATTGTCATACATATTTTTTTATTTTAGAAAACAAAAAACCAAAAGGATAACGAAACATATGGGATTTTTGTTTTTTTAAAAAAACTAAAAATCAAAAACAGTTTTAAAAAGCTAAAATCAAATAGTTATCAAATGAGATCTAATATTTTAATTTAGTCTACTTCGATTTCTTCTTTATGATTATTATTATTTGGTTTTGATATTTAAATAACTTGCCAGTTTCAAAAATAAATAAGGGGGTCGGGTAACAAGGCAAGTAAAGTTAGAGATAAGTCGATTCTTTAATCATAGCGGTTGTTTGGTTTGAAATTTTTTTGGATGGAAATTGACATAGACATGCAAAACTTTGTTTGTTTCATAGTTTTCAACATTTTGCCCACAAACAAGCTATTCTCAAGCATCGTTTTTTTCCCTACACAAGAGCTTTCTTTTATCTTCTAAAATGGTGAAAGTTCTCTTTTTTTTTCCTCTTATTTTTTTTCTTGTTTTATATATAATCTTATAGTTAATCAATTAATTAATATTAGTTTGACAAAATAGATATAAATATTTATTTCAATAAATCAATAATAACCCTATTAAATATTTACATAATTTATTTTTACAATAAAAATTTATTAAATGTATGCAATTACTTATTGGGATGTTTTCAGAAATAGAAAAACTTTTGAAAATAATTACCAATATAACAAATTTCAGATAGAAAATAAAATTTTGCTATATTTGTAAATAGTTTGATATAAATAACTCCCCCATTTCTTACATTGATTTGCATCTTTCTTTAAGTACAATAGTTGATTTTTTTTGTCAAATTCTAAAAACAAAAACAAGTTTTTAAAAGTTATTTTTTTTAGTTTTCAAATTTTGACTTAGTTTTTTAAACCATTGGCAAAAAGTAGATACCAAATGAATAAATTTGAAGCGGGAAGTAGTGTCTATAGGTTTAATTTTAAAAAACGAAAACAAGAAACGAAATGGTTACAAAACGGGGCCTTAATAAATTAGAATTATACTAAATTCATTTTTCAATAATAATAATCGACTACTTATCGTTTTTTTTAATAATCAAACAATTATTTATTGAAATTAATGTTAATTTGATCATTCATTATGAACATATAATCCTTATTGATTATTTATAATCAATTAATTCTTTTTTTTTTGTTGTGATTAATTATTTTTATTGCATTCGTTATTAACATATGATATTTATAAAACATTTTTAGTATTCTCTATTAATATTCTTTATTAGAATATCATTTTTTGACTCTCATTTTCTACTTTTTATATAAATATATTATTTATTAAAATATATTTTCTTATATATTTAATTAACATTAAAGTTACTAACGTTGAATTTAATTAATTATAAAAATTATTAAGCATTAAATTATAATTAATTAATATTGCGTTCATTAAATATATTAATTGATTATTTCTAATTATAGAGTACTCAATTTTTAAATATTTATAATTAAAATTATTATTGAATGATATTTATTGTTTAATTAATTAATCTATTGATATTGTATAAGATTGTCATATTTAATTTCATAAATTAAATACAAATATAATTTTTTGTTCACGAAATCTTATAACATTTTTCATACACAACTAAACACAAACATCTTATTCCCAAACTTTCTATTCTTAGACATCCTCTATGTTCAAGTATCAATACAAATTTTAAAGGAACTAGCCCTTGAAAACTAAAAGCTCCAATGATAAATTGCCTCATATCTTTTGGATACTAGAATTAACATGGATGGAAAATACTTGAATGCTTTCTGAGCAATTATCTCTATGCATCCTAAGAAGATGTTCATTAAGAAATTGTCATACGACAGTTTTATATTTTTTTTTCTAAAATGATTTTAAAATATATTTCTTGGCGGGTATAAAAATGGGGAATATGGGCCTAATCATAGCTTTTTTTTTTTTTTTTTTCATCCTTTTCTAATGAACTTAATGGATAGCCAATAATTTTCAAATATTTGCAACAAAGAACCTTCGGGATTTAAAAAGAAAAAGGAAAAAAAGAAAATTATAATACCATTTTTGTCGGTTTACTTGGGTTCTTTCAACTTCATGTACTACCTTCAGTGGTCCAAATCTTCAATTTTGTTCACATATGTTTAACAAATCTTAAATTAAGTGCTTTAAAATTATTATTTCTTTTTCAAAATTTGTAAAATAATAATAATAATAATAATAATAATAATAATAATAATAATAATAATAATTTAATTGCATATAAACATATTTTCACCTCCATAAGAATTGTGAAATGTTAACTCTTTTAAAATCGGTTAAAAATACATGGACTAGGAGCAACGATTAGTAGTAATCAAGGCTCGGTGGTTACAATGTCTTCAAAATACCTTGATGCTGATTTTATACCTCTCATAGGGGAATTGTTTGCTATCATTGAAGGTTTAAAGCTTGCAATCTCCCTTCAAAATTTTCTATCTCAAGTAGAATTAGACTGTTTAACGACCATCTAACCTTCTTAATCTTTAGTCCATGATATATGTTTTTAACTAGTTGATCAACTAATAGTTTTTTAGTAATAATAAGATAAATAAGTAAGTCACAAGTGATAAACTCACAAATGATAGGATAAAGAACAACCACACGGTGGTAAAAGTTAGAAGTTCAATTTTCGACCTCTCATATATATTATCCACATTTGTATTTAAAAAAATAAAAACAAAAATAAGAGTAGCACGCACTAAACATGCATGTGTGTGAACGTGAATATGTCAATAATTGTTCGTCCCCACCCATTTCCTCCCCACTTTAATTCCTTCAATTTGTGTTCATAAATATCACCTCCCCTTCCCATTTTCTTCATCCATTCCACAAATTCTTCAATCAATAGTTTCCAAAAATGTATTCCCAAACCTCGCAACCTCTAACAAAACATGATCAACAACCAACAAACCGCCCGAAATCCGCCGTTAAAAAGGCCCTCCTCGCCTTCAATTCCGTCATGATGTCCATCGGCAACTGCGGAGGCCCACTGATGCTCCGCCTCTACTTCATCCACGGCGGCAACCGAGTCTGGCTTTCCAGTTGGCTCTTCACCGCCGGTTGGCCCATCATCATCCTCCCTTTGGCCATCAGTTACATCCATCGCCGCCGCACCGCCACCGCCGGAAACAGAACAGAGTTGATTTTCATGAGGGAGCCACTTTTGTTCTTTGGTTCCGCCGTAATCGGCCTTCTCACCGGACTCGACAATTACTTGTTCTCTTACGGCATGGCGCGGCTGCCGGTTTCAACGTCCTCACTGATAATTGCGTCGCAGCTGGCGTTCACGGCGGGGTTTGCGTTTTTGCTAGTGAAACAGAGGTTCACGAGCTACACAGTAAACGCGGTCGTTTTATTGACGATTGGAGGGGCAATCTTGGCATTACACTCGAGTGGTGACCGGCCGGCGGGAGAATCGAATAAAGAGTATATAGCGGGATTCTTGATGACGTTGGGGGCGGCGGTGCTGTACGGATTAATATTGCCGCTGATCGAATTGATGTACAAGAAAACGAAACAGAGTCTTACGTATACTTTGATATTGGAAATTCAACTGGTGATGTCTTTGTTTGGGACTATTCTCTGCACCATTGGAATGTTAATCAACAATGATTTCCAGGTTATATCTCTATCTAACTCTCTTACAACTTTTTCCATATACTTCAACATTTTTCACTTTCCTTCATTTTGATTCATATATTTTTAACTTTTATTCTTTTTTTTTTTTTTTTTTTTTTAAGTGTTAGCTGCTTCAATATTTTTTCAATTTACTTTGGTTGTCTAATTATGGTTAGTTTGTTACGTAGTTAAAACACTTTTTCCCCGCTTTTGTAGAGTAATACTACGTTCATTTCTATACATATTTTCAAAAAAAAAAAAAAAAACATATTTAAAAAGAAAAAATTCTTTCTGAAAAAATAAGTTTGTTAGGTTATAAGTGATTAAATATTTGGAAAAGTGGCATAAAGATAGATGTAATAGGGAGATTGCACCAAAGTAATTTTCTACTTCAAAACATATTTTTTTTTAGTATTTTTTGGTTTGTGTGGTCGCAAATGACCCCGAAATTCTATCCTTTTATCTCTATATTTTAAAAAAACAATTATTTTTGTCCCCTTTATCTTCAGCTTTATTTCAAAATTTTAGAATTGGATTTCATTTCTGATTTGCTTAAACCATAGCTATAAATTTGTGTTAAAAGAGTTTTTTAATATGTATAGAGATTGAAGATGGACATTTTAAAATCGGAATAACTAAAATGACACCTTAATACAATTACTTTTTTAGAGTTAACATAAGCACAATTTAACTAGCATAAGAACTTAAGAAAAGTTTGATTTTCTCACATTGCATAAAAAAAAAAAGGTTTTATTAGTAATTTAACATTGTACTAAAGGTGTTTAAAATGATTATAACATAACTGGCATAAAAATTCGACTGGCATAAAATATGTATTATTGATCTCAAGGTCTGATTCTCTCAATCCATAAACTAAAAGAAAAAAAATTGTTTTTTAGTAGAATAGGAGTGAGAACAATCACAAACCTTATGGTTGCTAACATTTGTTATATGTAAGTTGTACTATGTCTATTTTGAAAAGGAAAAAAAAAAACATAGTATTAAAGTGTAGTTTGTTTTGTGGTAATATTAGATGCTTTGACATTTGAAAATTCTCGGACAACCCAAAATGTCCTTAAGGAGAGCTATAGAATATTAAAATATTGATATAATTAAATATAATTAATTAATAATCTATTTAGATTATTTTTTTTTTTCCAACCTCTGTATCCCAATTGAGAAGACTAAAAGATACTGTTAGTCAAAATAAAAAAAAAATATATATATATATATATATATATATATATAAAAAGGCATGCATGATTGATGATTGTAGGGTAACTTAGGTTATATATGATTTGAAATTAGGTTTAGAAAGTTATTGCATTTTAGTTAGAAAGAGTTTTGAATTTTCAACTCCAATTATCTTATCTTCTTAAAAGTTGGAGATTTCATTTTAATTTAATACAATAGTTATGCGGGACCTACTATGTAGTTCAATTATTATTATTATTATTATTATTACGGCAAAAGAATTCAGTGTCCGAAAATTATATCTCAACTCATAATTTAGCCGACATTTACTTTACAAATGTCAATTCTCTATTGGACCATGTCTTAAGTAGTTGGCATTTAGGTTGATTTGTGTTATTAAATGTTTGCCTTTAAAAAAAAAAAAAACTCGAATAAAACATTCTTGAATGATAAACAAAAACTTACTTGAATATACATACTCACCTCTTCATTTTTAACCGACAAGGGAAACATGCCCAATACAAATAAAACTAGGGGAAAATATCTATTTTGTCTTATTTTTATTTAGCTTTTAAATCTTGAGTTTAGTTTCAATTTAATTCCTATATTTTAATTTTGAGTTTCATTTTAAAATTTATATTTTTAACCTTTATTTTCATTAAATGCTCTTTTTCCGTTATTGTTATTAATATTTATTAGTTAATTTTAAATAATTATGAAGTAAAATTTTAGTAGTGATGAAAATTAGGAAAATTTAATTCATTATAATTTTTTAAATTAATTGATAGACTTTAACATTTAAGACAAAATGTGAATGTTTAGTAAAACAATCGAAATTAAAAGTGTAAATCTTGAAACTTAAGTACTAAATTAAAACAAATTAAAGATACGTAAGTAAAGTATTTGTTTTAGTGAAACTAATTATGATAAGTGGAACAGGTAATAGCAAGAGAGGGAAGAGAATTTGGACTTGGAAATACAAAATACTACGTGGTATTAGTGATGAGTGCCATAATATGGCAATGTTTCTTCGTGGGAGCGGTGGGAGTTATCTTCTATTCATCGTCATTGTTTTCGGGTATAGTAATTGCATTGTTACTGCCGGCAGTGGAAATTCTGGCCGTCATCTTTTTCCGGGAGAAGTTTCAAGCTGAAAAGGGAGTGTCATTAGCTCTTAACCTTTGGGGATTTGTGTCATATTTTTATGGGGAGATTAAGCAAAGCAAGAAGATGAAATTGAAATTAGTAGAGCTACAAAAGACTCAAGGAATAACAACCATCATTCAAAATGTTTAAACAATGTTTTTATGTCATGTTGTGTACGTCATTATAGTCATTACACTTTCTCTCAATGTCAGTTAGATGCTATTATTATTATTACAATGTATTTTGGATTTCACCTTTTGCACTAAAATACAACAACGTATCTTTTTTCCTGTTTTTGCATTTTATATAATTATCACTTTATTAGCATGTGAATGCATTGGATTTTTAACAAACCTACTAAATTAAGCCTAAACAAACAAACAAAAAAGAAAAGAAAAATTATTTCCTTTCTTAAATTTTTTTAAGCTTTTAGGACAATCTACAATTTAAAATGGTATTAAAGTAGTGGTCTAAATAAATAATGTGTTCAAACTCTTCAATATTATTTCTTGAACGAGTAAAAACAAAATATAAATTGAGCATTCATTAATTTGAAAGTAATAACTAAGTCAACATTAACTCTAAATTAGACTAGTTATATAACATCTCGTCTTAGCCACATATAAATATTTGTATTAATTTAATTTATTTTTGTAAAGATAAGTTTTATTATAGGAAAATTATTATAAATATAAAAAAAATATCAAACTATTTACAAATATAGAAAAATTTTACTTAAATCACAATAGACTTCTATCGCTTTCTATCAAGCGATCTATCACGCTTTATCGCTCAAGTAAGTTTGGTTCATTTTGTTATATTTAAAACAATCTTTTATTGCATTGTACTTAAAAAAATCAAGTTTTTCAAAAACTTGGTTATGATAATTTTATTTTGGGATGAATTTTCTTGAACAATGATATGAGTGTGTATATATATAATCGTTAATTATTTTTAATGGCATGCTTATAAATTTAAGATGTTACACATGAATAAAATAGTAAAAAGAAAAAGAATCTAATTTTTAATAGTTTTCTAATATATCATAAATATTTCTAACATTTTAAGTCAACAATTAGGGTTATTTTAAAGAATAATGTTATTTAAAAAAAAAATTCGAAAAATAGGGTGGTTTAGAAACTAATAACAAAAATAGGGTGGTTTGGAAAATAATTTGAAACTGGGGTGGTGAAATCGTGTACCCGGTACACGATTTCAGTCAAATTTCCTACATGGCGGTCGTTGTGTAAGTAAGTCGTGGACCGGGTCCACGAGTGTTGACCAAATCGTAGACCCGGTCCACGACTTCCACCAAACTCATGGATCGGGTCCACGAGTTTGCCAAACAAGTTGGACTGATCATGCTATAATCGCGGGGAAGGAGGAACGAGCAGTTTACACTTTACTAGCTACCGTTTCACTGGCTCTAGTATTCACAGGCTTTCATGGAATGAAATATTATCAAGCACCCTTCACTATTTCGAATAGTATTTATGGTTCGAGTTTTGATCAAAAAGACTTCTTACCCTCGTTCTTTTCCTATGATATGTCCAAAATCGTCCGGTTTTTTTCCCATGATAAATAAGTTAATTAATTAATTACCCACTTAAATGAAAATTTGCTTCTTACTTGTGTTTATCAATTATTGTATTAGTTTCATTGATTCTTAATTTTTGAAAATGTAATGGAAAATCATTAATTCATTTAGTTAAAGATAAAAAGTTAATACAAATCAGAAAATTTAAAATACAAATCAAGTGCCACATGGTGGTCTTCTTTGCGCACGTTGTCCACGACGAGGCACAGACACTTCAATTTGTTGTTGCTGGTGGATTACATCGTCGATATCCTGTTGGGTGACGACAGATGGAAATTCATCATGTGCATAATATTCCTGTTGATGGCCAGAATCGGATGCAATGTCTGGTTGTAATATGTGAGATTCCTGGTCATCGGGTTGCTCTGGAACACCTTCGTCACATTGTCTCTGTCGTCTACAACGAATACGCTTTCGATCAGTGTCAGCAACATTGAGCCTCTTTGTATGTTGAATGATTTCTTCAACATTTACCATGTTTTGCTCACACATTGAACTCAACTCTGGTAAATTGTGTTCTAAGGAGTAACTGTGCACATCGTGGACAAAATTATTCTGCACGATAAAAAAAATATATAAGTATAAAAGAATATTCTTAGCATGTAATTGAAAAACACTACATAATAAGATGCTTACCATGCAGTAATAGTAGACACCGTCAGGTGTGATAAATCTTTTTGTGATAGAGTCGTACCAGGACAAATAATCATTAAACACATCCGACTCATTTATTATTTCTCCTTGTGCATAGCGGCCATGACGTGCACGCCAAAATGATATATACTCTGCATGAATTTGATGCCAGTTTTGGTCGTGTTTACCTCTTAAATCGATTTGGTGTAGTTGAGGGAATGTGTTACACAACGTCGGAACTGTTTGCCGCATACCGAATTGTCTCAACACTCAATCTGGTTGATGCCACTCTACGATATGAAAGCATATAAGTGGGCTGACCGTCAACCAAATGTCTTGTCCATCATGACAGTAATCAGGCAACAATGACATAACATGTGGTGTATATGGCGTCCAATTGATCTGAAACCATGTACAAGAATAATTAGAATCTAAAAACATATGTAATATTTAGTTATATGCAACATATTTATTATTACCTGATTTTGCATCAAACGGTCAAATATTGAGCGATATACCAGCAACATGTTTGCGGATTGTTCAGATGCAGCTAATACACAGCTCCATCTATCACATGGATCTAAAACAATTAAATACTTTGCTAATTGTATTGACAAAGAAATTAATATATACAGAAAATAATACGCGGCACTAAGTGGACGTCCTATAAAATGTTCTGGAGGTTGTAATTGGACTTGTGGTGCAACAATGCTAAATCGATCATAGGCCTATCCTTGAAGTAGTATCAGTGGGTCTGCTATATCCAAAGCTTGTGCATAACTGGCTCGACATAATTCTCTGTATAGCCATGCAAGACAAGCACCACCCCACGAATAATTACCAACTTGCTCAAAACTGGCCAGTAGTGGGAGGAACATTAAGTGCACCTGCGTGTTGGACTTGTCAGCGAACAGAAAGCCTCCGATAAGCTGCATGATATATGCTCGTGCATATCACTGTATACTGACGTCATTGGCATCAGGAGACAATTCTGTAAACTGAGAGGCGAACCACGGGAGACTCAACCTTGAGCCTTTTAAGTCAAGTGGTCGAACGCCTAAGAAATCTTCACAAATCTGTTTCCAATCATGTTGCAAAGAACCAGTAACATGTTCTCCGTCCACTGGTAGTCCAAATTGTACTACAATGTCCTGCAGCGTAATGGTGCATTCCCCACCAGACATATGAAATGTGTGGGTCTCTGGTCTCCAGCACTCTACTAAAGCAGTAATGAGGTGCTAGTCCAACTATATGAATCCAATTTGTGCAACCCCAATAAAACCAACCTGTTGTAGATAAGGCATTATACGTTCATCGAACGGTATAGTATGCTGAGAAACTATCTCTCTTCTTCGACAACATAGTACCACGGTGGATGCATTATCCCATATTGTCTGTGATCGGTGAGTGTTTTGAAGATATAGCTGAACAGGGTTAGATGGACCAGGATCCATATTCAACACTGTTAAAATAAACAAAATTCATTACAATGTTAAATAAACGCAATACATTACAATGTTAAATAAACCAAATTTATTGCAATGTTAAATAAACGAAATACATTACAATGTTTAATAAATGAAATACATTACAATGTTAAATAAACGAAATACATTACAATGTTAAATAAACATACATTACAATGTTTAATAAACGAAATACATTACAATGTTAAATAAACATACATTACAATGTTTAATAAACGAAATACATTACAATGTTAAATAAATGAAATCTTTAAGTTGCTTTGATTTGTATTTGGAATTGAAATTACTCGCAACATGACGTAAACAATAACGATGGCATGCTTTAGGTTCAGCCCAACCAATTTCCTCATTGTTAATTGCTGTAATGATCCCTATGTGTCTATCCGAAATTAAGCAAATCCTTTCTCGGTCAGTAACATACTCGCGCAATGCCCACAAAAACCATGACTAACTAGATGTATTTTCCCCTTCAACAATAGCAAATGCAAGAGGAAATATATGCCCATTCGAGTCAATAGACAAAGCAGTGAGCAATTTCCCTTTATACTTGCCATAAAGATGGGTTCCATCTATTTGAATTAAAAGCCTACGGTACTTAAACCCTTCAATTGCAGGACCGAATGCCCAAAAAACACGACCAAATATAGTTTTACCAGACACATCAGAAGGGAGAAAATGTCAATCTACTCATGTACCAAGATTGTAGTGCACAGCAGCACTCAACCAATACGGAAGTGCTGAATACGATTTCTCCCAATCGCCGAAGACTGCAACCAAAGCTTTTTTCTTAGCTTCCCACACACGTCTGTATTTGACGTCATATCCGTACTGTTTTTTAAGTGCTTCTTGTAGTACCGCCACAGGCACACTAGGATCAGCTCTAACTAAATTTTGAATTTGAATGCTCATGAAATTAGAATCAAGTTGTGAATTATCTTGTGCCAATTCTGTGTATAAACAAGTATGGTTCTCTCCAAGTTTAATAATTTCAAACATCCCATGGATTTTGCGCTGACATGCACGCAACCTCCACCTACAACCTTCATCCCATTGCTTGCATTGCCCATACCAAATATCTTGGTTCGATTCTACCACAGATATTTGGTAGTGTTCAGTCACACAATATTTTTTTACTGCCATTTGTAGGTCTTCTTTCGTATCAAATACCATTCCTTTTTGTATTATACTAGAGTTATCTGTACATTTTCCCCTTTCCTCCAAGGTTGATCCTTGTTCACAAACTGAATCAGTAATTTCTCATTCTATTTGTGTAAATATCTCCGACTGAACCAACTCATTTTCATTTTCTATATTTCCTTCTTCTCCAAACAATTAATCAATTTCTACATCAATGTTACTATCCGCACAATTTCCAGCTTCAATAATAACTAAATCTTCTGGACGAAACGACATATTTAAATTCATTTACAACTGTAAAGGTTAAAAAGAAAAATTAGTCCAAATCTACCCAAAATTATAAACTCGTGGACCCGGTCCACGAGTTTACTACCCAATATAACTAATTTTCCACCACATTATTTACCAATAATTATTCCTATAACAATAAATGCTGAATAACAATCAACACTAAAACCTAAATTTTTTAAATTTATTCATACATGCAAAATGTCTACATATACAAATTTATTCATTCATGCAAAACAAAACGTATATAACCATACGTATATGGCGACGGCAGCGGTAACAGCGGTGGCACTAGTGGCGGCGGCGGCGGCAACGGCTGCTAAACGAAAAGGGAATGGTTTGAGAAGAAGAAGATAAATGACAGCGACAATGACAAACGAGAAGTGAAATAAGAGAAAGGAGAGAAATGAGGAAAGAAATGAAGAGTGAAAGGAGAGATATGATGAGATAATTGAAGAGTGAAAAGAGAGAAATGAAAAAGAAGAAGCTGCCGGCCGATTTAAAGAGGCGGACTGTGGACCTGGTCCACGATTACCGAAATCGTGGACCCCGTCCACGAGTTCGGTCAATGCATGCCTCTGCATGCAGACTGCAGGCTTTGCATGCTGACACTGTCGCAGTGAAATCGTGTACTCGGTATACGATTTCAGTGGAAATCGTGGACCGGGTCCACGGTTTTGTGGAATCGTAGACTGGGTCCACGATTTCAAAACCCCAAGTTTGCAATTTCTTCCCCGCACCCAATTTTTGGAATTATTTTTTAATAAAACATTATTTAAAAAAAAAATCCAACAATTACAAACGGTGGGTTAAACCATATTTCAAAATGGTAATTAGTAACTTCACTATTTATTTATTTATTTTTTTATTATTTTTTTTTTGAAGAGTAACTCCACCTATTGATCAATTTTGTTATGTTATATACTTATATCAATGATTTACTCATTTACTAATTATGTGATTGCTGACTATTGCAATAAAGTCTTTTTGTCCACTTATATATACATTCAAAAAGTTCACATTCTGTTCATTGAATGATATTATGATTGACAGTTAAAAAATAATAAAAATATTTTAAAATTTTCGTATGTTATAAATATTTTTGTTTGGTCGTTTCAATTGCTCAAACTATAGTTTGTCCAAAATTTTTTTAAAAAAAGATATTTTAGAGGTTAAGGTGACTGCGATACCTTTTAACATTTTAAAAATACTACTAAAATGTTTTTGAGATTAGTATGGGCAGCACAAATAAATGAGTCCAGGATATATTCATATTATAAATTTGTAGCTAAAGTGTCAATACTTTTTAACATTTAAAAATTATTTAAAAAAATGTGTAAACCAATGTGAGACTATTTTTATATTTTAAAGTACGGCTTCCTTTTATTTCAGATCCTTGTAGTAGTTTTTCAAAAAACACTTAGGTGAGAGATGTTTAAAAAAAAAATTGAAAATAATTACAAATATAGCAAAATTTAACTTTATATCTATGATATACCGCGATAAACTTAGATGAACTTTTTATCCATCACAAATAGATGTCTACCTAGATTTATCGTTATTTATCATAAATAAAAAGTAAAATTTTGCTATATTTATAGATAATTTGATATTTTTTTTAATTTATAATAATTTACCCTTATATATTAACTAGGAATGGGACACTATTCAAACACTTTTCTTTTAAATTGCTGAGAATATGTGGAGGAAAATAAATTACAAGTTGGGAACTATAATAATTTGGCACTGGTTGGAACTTAAGGACCACAAGGTTTGGTGATGGATTTCGATTGAGGGGACGAAATCCATTGAATTTGTGTTGTGTAAAATTGTCTCTCATCAATAATCTATGTTGCTACCATTCAGCTTTCTTTAGAAAAAGAAAAAAAAAAAGTGATTTTTTACATACATTAATTTATATATATCTATATCTATAGTAGGTAAATTTTGAGTTTTACTATAAATTTGGCAAGTTATATCAGTTTTGATATTAAACTTTCAATTTTATCAATTTAAACCTCAAATTTGGTAGATTTTATCAGTTTTAGCCTTAAATTCTGAGTTTCATCAATTTAAACTCAAACTTAAATAGGTGTATAAATTTAAAGTCTGATTCAGTTTCTATTTCAATCATAGTTTTAAATAGCAGATAAGTACATATCATAGAGCAACAAGTGACTTTGGACATGTATGGAAAAATGCTTAATGGTGATAATTAAAACGAAAACTTAACCGATGGTGTAAACTAATACACTTGTTTAAGTTTGAAGTTTAATTGATGAAATTGAAAGTTATGAGTTAAAATTAATATAGTCTATTAAATTTGAAGTTTAAATTGATGAATTGGAAATTTAAAGTTAAAATTGATACCATCCTAGTTTACGATAAAAATGAATTGTTCAGTATTAAAATTGGATGTTTTGATTTGTATTTGAGAAAAATAAAAAATTATTTGTTTGGATCAATTTTTTTTATTGAAAAAACCAATCATAACCAGAACAAATTTAAAAATGAACTCTAAGCTTAGTTACCTTTTAATATTCTAATTATTATGGGTTAAGTACATTTGTTGTTTAAAAAAATGCCAATTATGATGATGTAGGTAGGTATGCTTATTATTTAGAAAGAACAAAAATGTCCTAAGTCCAATATATAGAAGATAGAATCCAGCCCAGTCTTTATTTAAAAATAGCAAAAATAACCAATTCAAAACAAAAGTTGAAATAAAAAAAACTAAGAAAAAAAAAAGGCAAAAAAACAAGAACCAAACCGATAATAAACTAAATCAAATAAAAACAAATCTATTCATTTTATTCTTTATTGAATATTGATAAATCTATTCATTTTGTTCTTTATTGGATATCGATTTAAATTCCTTCTTTATAAATCTATCGATTTGATTTGGATCTTGGTTGGCCAAATAGACAAAATAGAACCAACATTCACCAAACTTTGAAGAATAGACAATCATCATTCCAAGCCTGCATTTATTAAGAATGTGATATGTAAAAGTCGGATCAGAATATTTAGAACCATCTAGTCTAAATCTCTGAATGAAATGCCTTATTTCTTATCAAAATAATAAATAATAATAGTTACTAAGAAATAAACAAATAAATAAATTAGCATGATATAAATAGATGGTATACCAAAATTCCCCAACTTAAACTTCAGACTTGATAGGATTCCAAATGCTAGTTATCCTGGAATTATGATTCTTTTTCCTTGATAGGAAAAATCCTTCCATATTAAAGATACAATGGAGAAGGAAAGATTAGAATAATCATCATAGATATAATAATATTCATTAGTGCGGTATCAGTAGTATCCCAAGCTCACTGATTCAAAGAATTTGTATTTGTGGGTCAATTGTAAAAATTAATAGCAAAAACCTAAGCCGCTGAGCATCTCGAAAGTAATGGATCAAACCTACAGGAAAGCTTGCGGAGGAACGAAGAAAAGAAAGAACTTCCTTCCAGCGAAGAGATCCATTGATCTTCCATCTACTCAATGTAATATCTATGCAAGTTTTCTCAACAAGTGTAATGTAGCTCGGGTAATCTTTACAAATTTGAAACTGCAACCCAGGTACTGAAAAATTGACCTGAAAAAATTGGCAACCGGAAATCAAGTTCAAAAGGGAAGGCGTTGAGGGAGAGTGGGGGACACTACTCAAAGTAGAGGGCGGACTAAAAGACAGTTCAAGGATATTGTAAATAGAAAAATGTTATATTTTTACTTTCGCAGGCCAAAGAAAAAATACAGTTCAAGGATATTGTAAATAGAAAAATGTTATATTTTTACTTTCGCAGGCCAAAGAAAAAATATATTTTAACTGTTTGAACGATGTTCATGTTGAATAATTGATAAAGGTTATCCTTGGCATAAAAAGCATAATAAATATAAATGGAGTAAATCATGCACACATGGCTTTTTTATGAGTTTAGACTTCAAGACGAATAATTGGCCATGTGTAAAACTAAAGATACTCCGTAAGGTTAATGCCTGAAAACATGTTCAATTAAAGTATTTAAGACCGATTACCAAAAACCGGTTATTAATTAAAGCGACCAAATAAACTGGACGAAGAAATACCAGAGAATGTAGAATACCTTATACCATGTATCTATCTACATTACTTGATTGAATGAATAGATCGACTTCCCACTTCAATAGTGACTTGCCAAAATATCTCCCACTGAAGCCTCAGGACCCTATTCAGCCCCTTGACGTAAGGAGCACAACGAACAAGATCAATAGGGACATTTCAAGAACAAACATAGGTTCTCCAACACAGTTAAGAATTCGTTGCCACCTGAAAGTTCAACCAGTAGAGAGCTGCTGATAAAGCCTGTTTTCATTTCAGAATCTTCATTATAATCAGAACAGAAAAGCAGGTAAAGAAGCCACCAAGTAAGAAACGAATTGGATCTGAAAAAATATATCAAATTAGAACTTTTTTTTTTAAAAGGAAATATATCAAATTAGAACTTGCAAAACAAAGTGTGGATTGGGGGTTGGGAAGAGACCTCCTTTATGGGTATGAACCCAAAGTTTCTTTACTAACAAGTAATAGGACAAGACATGTTGGGGACACATTTTTTTTCTTGCAAAAATGAATATTAGTGCATATACACATATTATGAACACTACATTTGAATATCCATGCATTTCATGAAAAAGACAATAGAACACCGGGGGTTTTGAACTTTTGAGGATGGAAGAGTAAGTGAGCAGTGGGTTTTGAGGATGGAACAATCAGTGGGTGAGTGCTGGAAAACCCTAAGATTTAGAGAAAAATGGGTTGGACATTACTGGGCTTAAATGGGCCAACAAAACCATTGTTTCTTTATAGAAGGAATAAAATAATAAGACACGCTATTTTGCGTGTCAGACACGTCTCAGGAGTGTGGCACGTGTCCGATACCAACACTTGGGCATTTTAGGAGTATCGTTGCAGGACCTTCACATCAAAGATATGAACCTTTCCCCTCCACCGCTTCAGTTCTTCAGTAGTTAGCGTCAGATACTAACCCTGTACCAGCGCAAGCTATTTTTTACATTGAAAACCTTTCTTGTTCATCATGGATATCACCAATTATACTTTGTGGTTTAGGTTGAGTGAGGATAATAGCCAACATAAATTGATCTCTTTTTTGAGGCCATATATAGAGCTTCCACCCAAGATTTTATCCATGACATCTACCAATGACTTCAATTGTCAGTGTCACAATGTCCTCGTATGCTGCTGTCTTGACATATTATATTAATGTTGAGAAAATTTTTATATTGTATCTCCTCTTATGGTAGTCGAGGTCAAACCAACATTAATGATTCTATCCATGACATCTACCAATGACTTCAATTGTCAGTGTCAAGATGTCCTCGTATGCTGCTCGTCTTGACATATTATATTAATGTTAAGAAAATTTTTATATTGTATCTCCCCTTATGGTAGTTGAGGTCAAACCAACATTAATGATTCTCCCCCAACTCCTTATTGGTCTGTGGCTATCCTATCAATGAAACCATGCCAAACCCTCTCAATCCATCACTGCTGGAGCCATTCCCAATTTTTCTTCATCCATTAGTTTATCCACTAGGAAGTAGCACTCTTCTTTAAACGCTTACCCATACAGATCTTCACCTTGAAAATTGGTATTTCCTACCTACTTGATCTCACCTACCTTGTTCGACTTCTTCCCACCGTTCACCTGAGACATCCGAATGCTCTTTCATTGGCATATTGTTTTGGGGGAGAAAAAAAAAGTAATCGGTCTTGGGCACCATAGTAGCTTCACCTTCTCCCCCTTGTACCATTTCAGAATCTCTCTTCATTTTCTCTTTGCTACAGAGCTCAGACCCTCTAGCAAATCAATCCTTCACATCCACATTACGCTCTTCAGCATTCCCACCAATGTGTTTTCTTACAATAAAAGTGTAGATCCCTTTGGTATTTTTATTATCAAAAATAGGCTTTATAATTTCTCCAAGCTTACAGAAGCTTGCAATCTCTCTACACTTACCCTCTGTTTCTTTTCTAACCATTCTTATCCACGATTGCTATGGGAAATAGCCAATCGTCAACCAATTGTTAATTGGTAGATTACACATACTGCTAGCAACCCCCCACCACAAACAATTCGATGTACTAATACAACTCGCTTTTAATTTACTTCACCCAGCTCTTACTATCCACTCCTTACGTACTGATATCATAAGGGAGGCCTGAGTATTAATAGTATCCATCCTTCTTCCACTAAGAATACTTCATGATGCTTTTGACAGCTTTGTGGTTTAAAAAAAAAAAAAATCATTAAGGACGAGAGATAGGTTTAAAGAGTACGTTGTGTAAAATGATTTGGACAGCAAAGCATCATAACAAACGCCAAATGTTTCATTGGATGTTATGCATGGAGGAGTCTATAGATGATGTTAAAAGGAGAAAACCGAAGACCATTCTCACGCCTAATTATAGGTTTTGTGTGATCAAAATGAAGAATGAACTATCCATAACTTTGTATGATGGTCACATCACACTTAAATAGTAAGATAAAATGTCTGGCCTATTCATTTTGCAGTTTGCTCTCCCTTGTCCACGTTAGAGCTACCTTTAGTGTGCTTCTAGGTAGTTGCCGAGCCAAGAGACAATTAAAGATCATTTGTTAGAATGTCATTAGTTCTTTGTTTTAGGAGATTTCTCTCGCAAGATTTTAGGACTTGGAAAAAGAATGGAGATTGAAAAAGATCTATCGACAACTGTGTATCCACATCCAATGATTAATAAATCTAGCTTAACAGCTGGTGTGCAAAATTCAAAAAATGAAAACATTGGCCATACAGGGTACATAAGGAGAAAACTAACCAACTTGCTTCACTTGAGTTGTCAATCCCATTCTTTATTTCTTCTTCAGCAAACTCTTCTAAAATGGCACGTTGGCGTTCACTTATTGCACTAAAATCAATGAAAGAAAACGTGAATCAGTTTGTACAGAACCTGCAGCATACTGTGCCCAAAACTCTTTACGGTGGAACATATGGAATGGAGAAGGAAAAGAAATGTAACAAACTTGAAGAGAAAATATGGCTCTTAAGAATGCCTAGAACTTCAATAGATAGAAAATCAAAAGAAGCATGAACATTTTAAATAAGTGATGCGAAAAAGGATGCCAAGGTTAGAATCTACAATCAAGTCTCAGAGATACCCTCAAAGCCAATTCCATAAAGGTCCTAAGTCTAGCACAAAAGAAAGTTGCTCTAGTCATGCTAACAGTAAAAGCCTAAACGACAATGATTCAGCCTACCTTAACTGTAATAAGAAGGGAAAAAATTAAAAGGAACTGTGAAAGGATAAGATAGAAAAATTCAGATAAAAAACCTTGATTCCACATACCGATAACCTGAGTACAATTAGAAGCTAATGTTGCTAAATCAAAATATTTTGACACGTGTAACTAAAAGTAGTAACTAGGAGACTGATATCAAATTCATCACTTAAGAGTAGTATTATTAATTAAGAATTCGAAAAAATAGTACTTCATTCCTTCAATTGCTAATAAGACAAGCTACTCTAAAGAAGAGGACATGGTATCTGGATCTCAAGGAATTGCCGTACCAACCAGTTTAAAGAATGCTACTCCTTCCATCCAGTAAGAGCTCATTTCAAGTGACCACATATATATTTTCAGATTACAAAATCTGATACTTTAAATAATTTTCTTTTGTGCATGATCCTGGACACCTCAATAATTAATAACTACTGGAATTAAAGTTTATACTTATCAACGAGTGAAGAATCAAGACTTTTGCCACAAAAAGCTTCTAGTAAACATTGTGGACACAGCCCAACAAAGATTATCAAAATACCAGAGTTAGTATGATGAAGAGTAGAAAAAGATAATCCATAACCTACGTTGGAAATTTAACACGGAACCGCACATATTGATCTCCACGATCAACAAAAAGCCCATGTTTTGGCAATCCTGGACCAGTTCCACGGTTAGGTATTCTGGCTTAAAGTGCTATGAAAAGATGGGATGAAAAGGCATACCTTTCCCTCTCAGTACTAAGAGTTGTCCTGGCTGAACGCCCTTTGGTATCTGATTTAAGAATAAAAGCAACATCAAATGAGTTTAAACCTTTAAATTGCATTTGTCGTGCTCACTATTTATTTTTGTGAATCCTTCCAGCTTGCCATTAAACTTTAAACAAAGCCATTCTCCTCCAGATCATAGAGATCCCAATGGAAGTCAAATTCCATTAATATTACCGTAACAAGAAGTTTTATGGAGTCTAAAAAGGCAAGTTGAACTATAAGCCATATGTGCATCCACCCTCCACAGTCCAACCAAAAGAGGTCGGCTGACAAGAAGCGGGACTGCAATTAGAGGCTTTAAATGAGCTTATTGTACTCCACAGGGTCTGTCTAACCCAAACTTACTCGCAACTGGCTGTAAATAAAGATCATCTGCAATACAGGAGTCCAATTGTTTTGTTTTTCCTACAATTTGGAATTCTGTTTCTAAAAGGATTTTCAATTTCTCTCCTTACTCTATACTTTACATTGGAATGTTCATTTTGTGATTCCCTTTACTGTTCTGGAAATTTTACTTCTCTTTAGTGCAATAATAGTTTCTTACATCCTAAATATACCATTTTTTCCTTTACACTTCGAATTTAAATTCCTTGTAGTTGAAAGCTATTTTGAAATAAAGGAAAACAACTTGATGTATGAAAAAGAATTGATGAACAATGATTTTAAGCATTACATTTATTTGTATCCTGCCTGACAATGTTGGAACCTCAACCTTGCCACCAAGAATAGCCTGAAAGAGCAATTGGGATCAAATTTGATGAATATTAAATTTGTGAAAATATGCAAAAGGGCAATGGTTTTTAATGAATAAAATATTAAAAACAATAAGTTACTAAATATTGTATAAAAGAAAGTGAAACAAAATCTAAAAAGACAAGAATTACAAGGGAAGATACTACTGAGCCACTGACCACTACACTTACAGAACTCAAAAAAAAGAAGCAATTGCCGCAAACAGACGAACATTCGAAAATCTCACAAAATAATTCTCATTTCTTTTAATAAGTGAACATGGGCATGATGGATAGTAAGTCTGGTTTACTGTCATTAGACAATATGAGAGAGATGTTTACTTGGAATCTCTTAATTAATAAAGTGCAATAACTTAAAATTCAGTGGAGGAAGATCATTTCAGCTTTCCAACCAGATCAAGGTCAAACTTATAAGGTTTGAATAATGATAAAATATTAATTCGGAAAATATGCATGACAAGTGAGCAAATGTATGAGGTTTGAATAATGAGAAAATATTAATTCAGAAAATATGCATGACAAGTAAGCAAATTCTGTCCGGGGAAAAAATTCCACAACTAACAAAAAGCATATCCACTCATGAAGAAATATCAATTCAAACCTCATAAGGATTAAATTTCTCACTTGAGTAAAGCTGATATTCGAATCCACATAAATATCCACACCATCCCTCTTAAAGACACGATCTTCAGCAACCTAAAACATTCAAAAAATAATATTAGACTAACAGGAAAAATAGCTATTCCTATATCAATCTAGCGATTTGACATTTATGTCTAAAAACACTTGAGAAAACAATTCCATTAATACTAAAAAGCTTTTATGCAACAAGTACAAAATAAGACATTGCACTTGATGTAAATTGAACTCAGTACTAAATAGAGATCTTTTGTACATGGCATAAGTAGAAACTTGATCGTGGAAATAGTGAGAAAGAACAATTTGTAAATACATTTTTCTAAAAGAAAAATAGAAGATTATTATTAAGAAATCAATACAATTTAGAACTAGATATACGGCCACAACGTATTAGATAAAGAACAAGTGAACAATCAAAGATCAAATATAAGTCAATTCTTTTTCATAGGAAACAAAACTGTAATTGATATGAGATTTTTTCCATGGGTTCTATTCAAATCTTTTGGTGCTTTTTCTTTAACAAGTTATTAAGCTTTTCCTTTTGAGTTATGGTTCTCGAACTGAAGTCCAACCAAAGGATCTTTCCCATGGTGTTCTTTTTCAAAGTGTTTTTGTTGATTTCTCTTTATAGAACTGGAATGTCTTTATCTTTCTGTTGTAGTTCTCTCTATTTATTGTTTTCACTTTCACTCCCTCTTGAGTTTGTATCTTTCTTTTGAGCATTGATCTCTTTTCATTTCATCAATGAAAAATTTTGTTCCGGTAAAAAAAAGGACAAAAAGATCCAATGGGAGATCAAATATAAGTTAATGGACCGCAACATTCCTTCATCCTGTCAACGAGGTCTTAGTTCTCTTGAAACAGAGAGGAGGAATGGGTGGTCACATTGAGCATGCGTTAGCAAGTTATGTGCAATTGCTTTTACAAGGACAGACATTGCTAAAGTAAGCTGAAGAAAAATGTAAGTGGTTTTTTGCCTTCAATTTAATGATCAAGTTGCCAGGATGACTTTCTCGTCCACCACTATTACCAGCTTCTGGTACACGAATTGTATCTCCGGAATCAACCCCTAACACATTCCAAAAATTACAAACAAAATATTAAAAAAAAAAAACTATAGTAAAAAAAAAATCATTGCAAGGTTTCAAATATTCTATTGAGTTAAAAGTTGTTTCTGTAAAAATACAACTGGAGAACACTGAGGAATAAAATTCTTGTGAACAAATGTAACCTAAAAACTCAAGTTTTTGGACACCACATTCAAGTTTAAGTCGTAGTATCTCATTTTCTCTTCATATAATACCCACACAAACCTGTTTCAAGTAAGAGGCGGACAGAAACAAAGTTTCCTCTTCCAGAATTACAAAAATATTTTTAATAAAAAAATAAATTAAATCCAATCTAACAACTCAACCTTTTGAAATATATATAGTATTTTTATCAGAAAAAGAAATAAAAAAACATTTACGAAATTGAGTTATTCAATAAAGAAACATTTACGAAATTGAGTTATTCATTCTTCTTTCTTTATCATTAAATGGGTGTGCATTCAAAATTGACAACTGACAAGTGAAAGAAATAAATTCTAATGCAATCTAATTAATTTCAATTCTCTAAGTAGGTTTTATCTAATGTGTTGCTGTTGCCCAAAGAAAGCGTTATTCGACATAATATATTGATCATGTTTTATTTCAGACAAAATTGAACACGATAAACAAAACCAAGTGGTGAAGACCAACCAGCAGGTATAGTAACTGTAACCTCCTTGACACCCTCCACAACCCCCATTCCCCTGCATTGCACGCACAGTTCCTGAAGCATACCAAAAAAGGAAAATGAAGAAATAAATCACTGAAACAAGATTGGAAAGGAAGAAGGTTAACGAACTAAAAAATTTTATGTATACACCAAACCTTAATGATTTGACCTGATCCTTTGCAAGTGGTGCATGTTGCTTTAAAGGGAGGAATAGTAACCTGATGATTAGATTAAACTACTCAAATCTAAAAGAAAATAGCAGGACAATTGAGACTGAGTGGTTCCAGATTTGCAGGTAATTTATGATTTGAAGACACTTACTCTACCTAAACCTCTGCAAGTAGGGCAACTTCTTTTCGTTGCATTTACTGGATAGCCACGCCCATCTAAAACAAAGGCAAAAGGCTGCAAACTTAAAAGTGGAAAAAATTGCTAAAACTCTTCTATCTCTTAGAATGAATAAACTGAGGGCAAGCACAAGGCAATAAGATAAAAATTACAATTCAAGCAATCAGCAATCATCACGATATTTAGTTATGTCAGAACACATTCTTCAGGACAATTGTGACTATCACATCAAACTGATTTTCGCTCCATCTAAATTAAAATTGGTTATTTGCAAAAGAAGATTGCAGGAAGAAAAAAAAAAGTTACTACTTCCTTTGCACGAGTAAAAAACATTAATGTATACTCGGAGTCTCAATATATAAGAATTTGGATACTTTAATTTCTATGTTCAATATGATAACAGAGATTGCTGTAGGGCTCTACAAAAAATTCTCAGTATCAATAAGATGCAATAAAAGTTCTTTTGTGCGTGCGTGTGTCTATATGACACGACTTGAGTTTTGCAGACAACTAGCCTTACTTACAGCAAGAGTCACAGGGAACAAAAGCATCAAAGGACAAATGCTTTGTGCATCCTTTTGCAGCTTCGGTAAAAGATAATAACAGGTCAACCTACAAAATATCAAACATATTACATGGTTTGCATTAGAAATTTCGGAGAATTGAGTAAAATAAAAATTGGGGATAAACCAAGAACCTGAATATCTGAGGTAAAACGGCTGGTCTCATGTTCAAAGATCTGTGAAGCATCAAATTACTTTAGAACTTCCAGTTCAATTGATGAGTAAGAAAACGAGATTAAAAGCAAAGTACCTCAGAGAAAATCTTTTGAAATGAGTCAGAAAAATGGGTTCGATAAGTATAGCTAAACCCATCTGCGTCACCAGCACCAAACCCTAGATTTTCAAATTCTCCACCACGCCTCTTCAGCCACATAGATATACAGTACAAACATGTCAGTAAAAGGAAAACAGCTATCTGCAGTTATCCATACGGTCATGGTTAACAAAAAAAAGAAACCGATAAGAAGAAAAAATATAGCAGAAGCAGCAGAAGCTATAGAATATTTCTCTAGTAATTTAGGGGTTGCCACCTGGTCATATTGGGATCTCTTCTCAGAATCCTGCAGAGTCTGAAATTTCCAAAGAGAATAAATGAATCCGCTGTATGTATCAAACAAACAACCATAATGAAGAAGAGATTTGGAAGACTCAAAACCAGTGACACCTACAAACCTCATAGGCTTCTCTTATCTCCTGAAATTTCCTCTTGGCAGAAGGATTGTTCTTATTTGCATCTGGATGGTACTTTTTCGCCAACTGCACAAGATAATCAGTAACTTTTAGCAAGTGAATAAGAAGAATGGAGTATCTGTTGAAAAGAAAGCACATATAATAGGTGACAAAAAATGTGACCAACAACACGAAGAATTTTCGTCAATCTTATTAGGTATTTTCAACCAGAAATGTTTCTGAAACTATTTTTCTTCCTTTTTTCACGTCTTGAGCATTATTTCCTAAACTGATAGTGTTTCTTTTTCACACGACTTAAGCAAGCTATTCCAAAGCATACTGATCAAACCAAGAACTACGAACCAAATAAAGAAGCTATTCATGAAGAAGGAAAGGCATAAGAAAGCTGCAAGAAGACATATAGGTCTCAAGTGAGCCTGGAATAAAGAAAGATGAGATAGATTTGCACGGTGTAAAGATACTCAATTCATATGATCATGCCAATGCATCACCATATAAATGCATAGTGTAACCAAAGGTACAGGCGGCAGAGAATAAGTGAGAAGTGTCCCGTTTTGGTTGATAACAGTTTCTTAAAAGTTTGTTTAATCTTTTTCATTAAATTTTTTTTATAGAATTTAGTAGAAATTTTGAAGGCTATCATGTAAACCTGTATTCTAAGCTGCATGAATCCAAGTCTATTATGAAAACTGGAAATTACTAAATAAAATTTCTACAAAATACAATATAAGAAAAGAAAATATAACTAGAACTCAAACAATTATTTACTGAACTTTGAGTAATGATTAAGACAAACAAAGTATGTATAAAAGTTTAGAAATGCATAGAATAGCGGATTGGTGAATATGATGCATTAAACACAAATATCTAAGACATTTGCTTCTCACATTGAAGACAATGGCATAGTTGCGAGGGAAGTTTGAAATTATAGAGAACATAAGCCAACAAGGTAGTAACTTTGACAAAAACACACATATATAAAGGAGAAAACTTATGTAAGGAAGAAATAAGGAAAAATTACAAGCAGTTGCAATCACATCCCCCGCATATCCGATTTCATTAATCCACTCACCGCATGGTACGCCTTTTTAACCTCTTCTCGACTGGCAGTGGATTGAACCCCCAGAATTTCATAGTAATCTCGTTCGATAGAATGACATGAGCCTAGAGACATGCATACAATCATAAACTCAGATGAGCAAGTTTTCAATATTACACTGTACATATCCCGATTGAACAGCCATCACGGCTCCAGGCGAAGGAAGAGAAGGAAACACCTGTAGCATGTATGAAACATCTACTCGCCGGTAATGCTGTGGCAAAGTCAGAAGCTTTCACGACGGCAGAAGGGAATGATTGCAACGCTGATTCGTATTTAGAACCCGAAAAAGCAAAGCAACAAAACAGAAAATAAAGCTCAAATGTCCAGAACATTCAAGCAGGGAAAAGAGAAAGAGAAAAGAAAAAAAAAAAATGAGTTGCTTCAAAGAGTGTTAGTAACTCCGGAATAGTGAATCTTCAATCGTTCAGCTGAAGACGGAGACCAAGGAATTACCTCGGGCACAAGAAAGAAACTGGCGTAACGATGAAACTTTTCCAAGCGGGAATCGTGGATCAATGGACGACTCTACGCCTACAGATGAGAGTAATTGCCGCCGGCACTATACTTAATAGCATTAGACAACGTCGATAAAGAGCATCGATGAAGACAATTGATCATAAATACTGATACGTATAGACTCACCAGTCCTAGCCAGCCGATGCGTTTCATAACGAAGCAAAATCGCAGAAATGCAATAACCAATCACCAGAACTTCAATGTATTAAGCAATCAGAACTGAACCAACCGGTTAAACAACTAGATGCTAACGTGAGAGAAGACGAATCGAATGAACTCGAACGACGGAATGATGCCAATTCGCCGGTCGCAAGCAAAACACGATGCTCAGTCCTTCCACAGACCGGGCCTCTGGGGGTTTATTGAGTTATGCTTATGTTAGGCATCGCTCAGTAATGGTATGGGGATCGCTTTTTTGGGGTTTAAGTCATAAAGAAGAAATATCGAACGGCGCTGATTAACAAGGCGTTAAGCCGCTGGTTTAGGGCAATCTTTATAACATCGGTTTTTCTGGACCCACAAAAGGGACGACCATGATATTCCTTCGCGCAAATGCGCAAGCAAAGCAATCGATGACGCGGTGGCTCCGCGCTTCAGAGGTCGCCGCTCGAACGGAATCGGTGATGACGACGTCTCTCCGCTCCGGCACCGGACGGTAAGCTTTGTATTTTACCTCTCTGTTTTCCTTGCTAAGAACTTCGAGTTTCATCGTTTCATTGTCCACTTCTGTTCTGAACCAAAGAGTTGTTGATTCTATAAACACAGAATTCACTTCCCTCTCCAAGCAGGGAGGCCTAGATCGTTACTTACTTCGCCAGTCGACTCATTGGGCACCATTTCTGCTGTATCCTCCAAAACCCTACAAAACGGTAGCGACGATGGCAACTCCAATCAGGAATTTATGAAGCTCAAATTACCTCGGAATAGCGTGACCACCGTGCTTCAGAATGGCAACTGTGAAGCTCAAAGGACCTCGATCACTAAGCTTCGGCGTGTTGTCAAGAAACTCTGCAAATCGAAGCGCTTTGAGCGTGCGCTAGAGGTTGGCAACAAACAATTTGGAAATTGAAATTTCTTACTTCATTTTTATGCCGTCTGAAGAATAAAATCAAGATCAGAAAGATTGCATCTCACTATATAATTCATAGACTCCTGTTGTAACATGTAGAATGCAATACATTCTTACATTCAGGTACTAATGTCGATGGAAACTCGAGATAATTTGCGTATGACCCCCGCTGAACATGCTCTCCGATTGGAATTGACAATCAAAGTGCACGGTTTACTGAAAGCTGAAGATTACTTCAATCAATTGCCCACCATAACCTCTAAGAAAGCTTCATCTCTCCCTCTTCTTCATGGTTATGTCAAAGAGAGGAACACAGAAAAAGCTGAGGCTGTCATGGTGAAGCTAAGGGACTTGGGACTGGTTGTGAACCATCATCTTTACAATGAGATGATGAAACTATATGTAGCCACATCTCAAAATGAAAAAGTTCCTCTTGTTATAAGGGACATGAAGCAAAATCAAATACAGAGAAATGTTCTCTCTTACAACCTTTGGATGAATGCTTGTAATGAGGTATATGGGGTTGGGTCAGTGGAGTTGGTATTTGAAGAAATGCTGACTGATAAGAACGTTCAAGTGGGATGGAGCACTCTGTCTACCTTGGCTAAAGTTTACATGCAGGAAGGCCTTGTTGACAAAGCGTTTGCAGCCTTAAAAGATGCAGAGAAGAAGCTATCCCCATGTAACAGGCTTGGATATTTCTTCTTAATCACATTATATGCCTCTTTGAAGGATAAGAAGGGAGTTTTTCGAGTTTGGAGAGCTAGTAAAGCTGTAAGTGGTAGACCCACTTGTGCTAATTACATGTGTATACTGCTGTGTTTGGTGAAGGTAGGAGAGATCGATGAGGCAGAGAAAGTATTCAAGGAATGGGAGTTGAATTGTCGTAACTATGACACTAGAGTTTCCAATGTTCTTTTGGGTGCATATGTGAGAAATGGATTGTTAGAGAAAGCCGAGTCATTGCATATGCGCACGCTGGGGAGAGGTGGTAGTCCAAATTATAAAACATGGGAGATTCTCATGGAGGGGTGGGTGAGAAGCCAACATAACGTGGATGGAGCTATTAATTTTCTGAGAAAGATTTTGCTTCGTTGATAGTCATCGTTAAAGTCTGTCACTCCCTTTTTCTGTCCATCCGAGCAAAGATTGTTGGATAAAGCACCAATTACTATTTTAAATGTTGATGGTTTGATTGCTCATTCAACCATTGTTCAGCTCAAAAAGTTCTCACATTTATGGCTATGGCATATTGTCTTGAGAATCATGAAGTGTGGGAACCTCCAATTTATGAGTCATCGACCTTTTTGGTTTTGTGCTTGTACATTGAGGTGAAGGCTTCTGGCATCCTGCAAAAATGTTGGGCCATTTCCTTGCCATGTCATAGCCTCAGATAAAGGGAAACAGGAGACCTTTTTTTGGACACTATCTATTTGTTGACGAAGATTTAATAAGACTATCTGTGTAGATCCATCCAAATTGGGAAGAAGATTATTTGAAGAGAGGGAGGAAGCTGTTGAAGATGACATGTTTTATCTCGACATCATGTGAAGTCGTGTAAACTTTCAGCAAGTGAAGGAACCAATAATGAATATCGTGAAGATTTTCTGCTAGAAGATAGATGTGCTAAATGGCAGTCAAGGACACAATTGATACAAATACGATTCACTATATATGCATCAGTAGAACGTCTGCATGTGTCGTCAATCTGTTGGTAGAGGTCATATTACTGTTAAGCATTGTTTGGTATGAAAAGCCTGCCTCTCCGTTATGATTTTTACATTACCCCAAGTGCAGCTGCAAAATAGGATGAACAGCTGAGAATAAATTTACTGGGCATTTCAAGTATCTTCAGAGTCCCTGCTTATTTTACTTCGTGGAAAACTACCTGTAAGACACATGCATCGTGCTCTATTTCTTCTTTTTTGAACATTTCTTTAAATAATGAAGAAAATGACAAGTAAACCTCAATAATCTGAAATATATGCACCTGACATTTCTCAAATTCAAAATTTTACATCCATGGTTTAAAGTGTCTGTAACATAAGAAACGATTATGCCGATAGCATTGCCTCAATCAGAATTCACATCACATGTTTCACAAGTTGCATTATTCAATCTCTGTAAGTTGCATCCAGACCAAATGGAACACAGCACGCACCACACGGTAACTAAATTTCGTCAAGTTTATTCAATAACTTAGCTTTAAAGACCAAGGACCAATAATCTTTATGATCATTTCAGCTCTGCCATTGCTGTTTTAACGTTTTGTGATATCCGATCATGTACCGGTTCCTGCATAAAACCGAAAATAGTTATACAATCAACCAAATAGCTAAGATGCAACTAATACTAACAGACAAATTTTATTATGAAATCTATCTACCTCTGACAATGGCACCTCAAATTTGGATTTGGTTATTGTCTCGTACAAGAAAATATATCTGCCATCATGAACAAGAATATCGAGTCAATGGTTAGGAATGGATCACAAACTACAAGAGGTTTTAGTGTTAGAGTTGAGAAGTCATAGAAGTCCAAGAAACAGAGAAGTCTTTTGCAACTCAGTCCCCCAAGGTCTGAGAATATTACAGAATGTAGCTTGTTCTCCTTGCTATTATATTTGTATAAAAGAAAAGATCGAGTAAGGTCAAGCAGAATAAAATACATACCGCCATGACAGTTCACGGACAAGCCCTTCAGGAGCATCTGGGAGAACCTGAACATAGTTCACCAAAATGGCAAACTATTAATAATCAATAATTTAACTAGATAGTAGAGAGAGAATATCTCTAGACTATACCTCATCTTCATATGGATTGCAATTATCTTTGAACCACAGCCTCAAGAATTCCTATACGGATAATGTAGATGGTAATAAAAAATATGCAAAAGGTAAATATTGCAGATGTTATATGTTTCATAACATTTCAATAATACCAAAAGAAAACACACCTTGTCAACATTTTCAGGTTCAAGGCCATTTTGAAACCGTTCCTCATAGGACTGTGCAATCCAGTATCTGCTCGAATCAGGTGTATGCACCTTCAATTGAAGGTAGGAAAAAATCATCCCTTGTAATAATAACTTAAATATTTGCACAAATTAGCAATACATCTGAAATCTTTAAAAATAAAATAAAAATTAAAAATGATAATAACTAATAAGACTATTGAACCTCATCAATTAAAAGAATAGATCCATCCTCTCCCTTTCCAAACTCATACTTTGTGTCAACCAGTATCATACCATGCTCCAGAGCCACTTTCTGAAATATCAAGATCAGAGAATGTTAAAACGTACTTCTTCGGGCAATACGGAAGGTTTTCTTTTTCTTCTTCCGATAACAACTTTAATGAAAGAATAAAGAGCATAAAAAACCAACCCCACAAAAAGGGAACTTAATGAGAGGAAGAGGCTCGTAAAATAGTGTCTACAGAATAGTTACAAAACAACTCCGAAATCAAATCCCACAAAGAAACATGAGACCTAACAAGGGACTACATGTAAATAGTGTCTATACAATGAAAGATATTGTGTGTATTGAGAAATGAATTCAAGGGCCAATTAGATTGCTCTTTCAAACTTCTTGCACAATAGTGAGCACCAAAACGCAAAAACTGAAACATGAAGGCCAAACTGTAAACGTGTATCAGGCACAATTCTTGCAAAAACATCAACTCCAATTAAATTGTCTCAAGAAGAAAGATGGAAACTGTAACAAACCAAAGTTACCTGCCCATACTCAAACAAGCTTAAAGCCTTCCTACTTGCTTCATCATAATCAGCTTGACTCATCAGCCCCCTTTCAATGATCTGCAATGCTAGTGTTAGTAAACTACACAAGTAATTTGACTGGAAACATAAATTAAATAACATAAAATAAGCTAATTGAAAAAAATAATAAATAAATAAATAAACAACCCTACAAGCTCATAAGTTCATTACAGAAGGGTATACCTCTTCTGGTGTCACAGGAACGTCATGAGTAGCAGCCTTTGTTGTTGGAGTAAGTATATTGGAAGACAGCTTTTGATTTTTAACCAAGCCTATGATAGTTGAGAGGCTATTACATGGATCAATTAGCAAAAAGTTCAAAGGGGAAGAGACAAAAAAGATAAAGAAAACATACCATCTGGAAGAACATTTCCACAGTAGTTTCGCACCCCATTCTTGTACACAGTCCATAATGATGTGTCGGTGCTTCCAGTGACAAATCCTCTAACTACACTTCAGAAATGGAGCTTACTTTTACGGATATGTGGCCAACAATGTCAATAAAACAGAGGCAAATGTCTCCACTTTCCAATTGAGACTAACCATATTACATCAGGGAACCATGGGGACACATCCATTTACAAAGATATAAAATGAACATGACGAATAGACATGTCGTTGTTGAATCCTTTAATATGCTTCCCTGATGATCACTAATTATATAAACAAGTATATTCCCCAAAAAGGCATTAAACGAAAGAGTTAACAACTTCAACACATTATATCTTTCCTTCTGGGAAAAGTTGCAACATTGTCAGTTGCCTCCCTGTTTTATTCCATAGTCAGCAAACTGATGAACGAACAAAACATCCTTCCCTTTAGGTTTTCTGTCCTACATTTCTTCCTCTGTTTCTTTTTTATTTTATTTTCACGTTGCAGAAGTTCTATAATCGTTAATGCTCAATTCAGTCGAAAGAGAAAGGATACTGAGAATTCCTTAATGACTCACCAACAAATTCAACGGGAAAAACTGAACACTTTTTTGCAATGGTGACATTCTTATCTGGGACTGACACAACTGCATTTGAAGTGATATGTTGTGTTCTGTCAAACCACCATAAGCTGGTCTCATTAAGAACCTGAACGATGCAGAACCAAAAAAACAGAGGCCCAAAAATTAAAAGTCTTGAGAACCAATCGTTACCCATCTAACCATATGCAACGAATTCCCAATCCCAACAGTGATTTGCTTCACACTCAGTAAAGAATACCTGACCCTTAAAGGGTATAGAAGCAAGAACTCTATCGAACGCACTCTGTCGGTCAGTTGTAACCAAAATAAGATAATCCCCATAGTCATATATGTCTCTCACCTGCACAATGGGAAATACTAGTAAAATCAGTAAGTTGCAGTCACTACAAAAATGTGCTAGACAAAGGCAAAGAGTTTTTCCTTCCATCTCGCCTTTTTGGTTAATCAGTTCTTCTCCAGCAATTAAAAAGGAAACAGACATCAGTCACTCAAAAAATGAAAAAGGGAACCTTATTCCGATTCAGCTAAAGATCACCTTGCCCCTGGTTTTGGACTTAATCCCAGGAACGGTCAAGTGGAGATTCGTCTCAGAAAGACAATTGGACAAAGACTTGTCGATGGCGCCGATGACCTCCTCTCTGCGATCCCCTTTGATCAAAGCATCCAAGGACACATTACGCGGCGAGTCTTGACGGTGGGTCAGGCTCGCCTTCGCAGGAGACGAAGAAGAGGCGGCGGGGAGCATCCTCAGCCTCGTTTTGCCTCTGCAGAGAGAGGCAGAAGCGAAAGACGGAGTGGAAAAGGGGGGCTTGACGGCAGGGATTTTCGCAGTGTTGACGCCGGTCATAGGAGGTGCCATTTTCATCTTAAGGTGTTTGGCTGCCGTTGTGTTTCGAAAATCGGCGACTTTATATGGTTGCGTAGAGCTCGAGAACGAAACTCGACTTCTCTGAGAATACGACCTTCTGGGCTTCCCGATGAATCGGAAGATGGCCCAATGGGTCGACTATTGAACCGGAATAGGATGTATAAATGTTTCAAAATTAGAAAAATAGCAAAAGTATTTCCAGGATTATTAATTACGAAAATTCCCTAAACACCAAAACCCTATTAATTCGAATATACTAAACTTAAAATTCAAATCATAACAACGAAGATTTCATTAACTATTAAAAAATCAAATCTTTTAAATAGTGTGACTAATTCAAGACATGAAGATTCTGATAACTATGAAAAATCTTCCAATTAGATGAATTCATAAGATCAAAAGAAAAATGAATTGGAATATGAGAAAAAATAAACTGAAAAGACATAAGATTTTTCTATAAAATTTTAGAATTTGGATTTTTTAAACTACATATGTATTTTTGAGAGTTTTTGGAAAATGAAATTTTGTGTTTATTTATAGTTCATGCATTATTATTATTATTTTTTTTTTAATTTAAGCAATCATTCTGCAATGAATATCATCTATCAAATTATTAAAAAAAAAAAAAATTGGAGACATTTGTAGAGTCGTACAACATGTAAGATTCATAATCTTACCTCCAAGATTGTCTTACAAAAATGTTTATAAGAAAAACATGTTAAATCGCTAACTGACCCAAAAGTTTAAATTAGTGAATGAAGACAAATTTAATTATATCATTCAACAAAACATCAAAACAAGAACAAGATTGTTTTAGAAAAAAATTATTAAAAAAATACAAAATTTCATAATTACCCTAAGTGTTTAACATGGCCAACCAAATTAACAATCACTTAATCCAAACATCTAAAACAATTTTGAAAGAAAAGTTAAAAGGAGAAAAGAGGAAATTAATACTGTGTCATTTTATACTTATGATTATCAATGTATTTATTAAAAAAAAAAAAAAAATCAGAGAAGAGGAAAATGACCAAAAAAAGACTATTTTTAAAGAAACAAAGCAAGTAGATACCATATTGAAGTGTTGAAGAAGATTGCCTTAATAACCTATAAAGGAAAAAAAGAAAATAGTTGAACAAATATTTTTCAATAGAGCATGCACGAAAATATATATACCAATATGAAAGAAAACAAAAAAAAAAAAAAAAAAAAATCTCTTTCTAGTTACTACATCATCGATCTGTTTAGCAAGTCATCATCCTAGTTAGTTTTTGTTAACTCAGTAACGATTATGTTAAGACTAAAATTGAGTGTATTATCGAAATCGTAGAACAAAAGTGTTAGATATCCAAAATCTATGAACCAAATGAGTATCTTTCTTTTTTTTTTTTTAGGCAATGATTAGGTGCAGCCTAAGTTGCACCTAATCCTCATGCATCCCCTTTCTATACATGGGCGAAAAAATAAAAATAATTTAATTTTTTATTAAAAAAATTACCATATACTATTTGTGAAAGTGAGTATAACTCAATGGTAATTTGACATATACTTCTTATTATGAAATCGAATGTTCAAATCTTGATTTGATACTCTTTCTTCTTGTACTCAAGGGATTCCCAAACTTTTATAACATTATTAGACACAAACATTTAAATGACCAAATTTATAATTTAATGATAAATCAATAATTTGAATCCTATTTGAATAATATATTGTTTGATAACTTTTTTGTTTTTTTTTTTTTTTTTTTTTTTTTAATTTTTTTTTTTTTTTTTATTTTTTCTTTTTTTTATTTTTTTTTTTTTTTTTTTTTTTTTAATTTTTTTTTTTTTTTTTATTTTTTCTTTTTTTTATTTTTTTTTTTTTTTTTTTTTTTTTAATTTTTTTTTTTTTTTTTATTTTTTCTTTTTTTTATTTTTTTTTTTTTTTTTTTTTTTTTAATTTTTTTTTTTTTTTTTATTTTTTCTTTTTTTTATTTTTTTTTTTTTTTTTTTTTTTTTCCACTTATTGACCTTAGCTTTTATCTTTATTTTAACTAATCATTTAAATTCTTAGCTAAATTTTAAATAAAAAACAAGTTTTTAGATTTAAAAAAAAAAAAAAAAACTCTTTTTTTGACAATCTTAGAAAGTAGATAACAAAAACAAATAAGTCAAAGGTGAAAGTTTTATAAACTTAATTTTTTAAAACCATATAGTTATCAAATGAAGTTTAAACTTTCAAATTTTTTAAAATTCACAAATCTAGTAAACATAAAATTGAAAGTTTAAGATTCTTTTCAACATAAACTTCAAATTTATATCAAATAAATAAAAATAACTTTTAAAAGTTTGGATTTGTCAATAACCTATTAGCACAGAGTTGAAAGTTCAAGAACTTATTAGCACAAAATTGAATGTTTAAAAATCTATTAAATATGAAATTGAAGTTTCATAGATCTATTAGACAATTTTAAGAGTTCATAAATCAAATAATTTAAATTTTGAAGTTGAGAGACTAAACTTTTTAATTTAACCTACAACTTTTGGTGAAAACCTGTATTATTATTATTTTTTTTTAAACATTAAAATCTACAACTAATTGAGAAAGTGGAGATACCTTTAAAATGGACAATTAATTAATTAGTGGTTATAATATAGCACCCAATTAATCTGTTGAAATATTGCTTTAATGGCCTAACTCATGTTTTTAATTCAAACCTAAAACAAAATTATAGTTTTGTTACACATTATCATCTATAAAATAAATCTTCCAAAATTCATAAATTTGAGTGATAATGTTTTGTTACTCTTTGTTTGAAGTTTCTTTTATTATTATTATTATCTTGAGATCCTACTTTGAAATGGGTTTGATTAAGGGATTTTTTAATGCCTTTCTTTTTTCTATTGGCGTAATCCACACATCTGAAATTGCCAAATGAAACCTTACTTGTGAGAACGAAAACTGATTTGGTCCATACAAAGATTGGCTACTTTGGCATGTTTATATTCTATAAAAAACACGGGAATATTTTTTAAAAAAAAAAAATCTCTTTCAGCAAGTTTTTATCATAAAATGTAGAAGTTACAACGCTTATTCAAATTTATGGAAGGAGATTATAGAAATGGAAACCAAAAAAATCTAAAATAAATTAGCATGATTAAAAAAAAAAATAGAGATTGTCTGGCAATCTACATATTTTGTTTCTAGTATATTCGAATTTCAAATTTTAAATTTTGAAAGGCAAAACTATATTAAATAAAGATATATATAAATATTTAGAAATACAATATTTTAGGTCATAAACTCAGTTCTTTCTTCTAAAATTAAAAGTATGTATTATAAATTGGAATGTTTTCAAAAATAAAAAAATGGTTGAACATAATTACAAATATAACAAGAATTTACTTTTTATCTATGATAAACTCCGATAAACCCAAATAAATATCTATCACTATAACATATAGACACAGATAGATGTCTATCACAGTCTATCACAAATAAAAAATAAAATTTTGCTGTATTTGTAAATAGGTTGATATTTTTTCTATTTATAATAATTTTCCTTATAAATTTTATAATATTACAAAATTATTATATGCTCTATGTTCTGTAATATATGCTCTATGCTATATACCCGCTACTCAATCCCTGGTACTCAATACTCGATGCTTGATACCCAACACTTTATGTTGTAAGTTCACTCGATACTCTAATGCTTTATATTCTATGTTTGATGTTCAATGCAAAGAAAAAAAATGAAAAAAAAAAAAAAGAAAAACGCAGAAAAAACGGAAAAAAGAAGAAGACAAGCCAAAAAAAAAGAAATCTAAGTGTTTGGTTTTTTGCCACTTATTGACCATAACTTTTATCTTTATTTTAACTAGTGATTTGAATTCTAACCCAAACTAAAAAAAAAATTAGAAATTACTTTTCTTTTAGTTTTAAAGAAATACTTTTTTTTAACCGTCATAAAAACTAGATAACAAAAACAAATAAATCAAAGGTGAAAGTAATATTTTTTAAGCTTAACTTTTTAAAACCAAATAGTTATCGAACAAAGTGTAAACTTTCAAATTTTTTAAAAATTCACAGATCTAGTAAACATAAAATTAAAAGTTTATTCTCTTAAACATAAACTTCAAATTTATATAAAATAAATAAAATAATTTTTAAAATTTTAGATTTGTCAATAATCTATTAGCACACGGTTGAAAATTCTAGGACTCTTTAGACACAAAATTGAAAGTTTTCAGAGACTTATTAAATATGAAATTGAATATTCATAGATCTATTAGACACTTTTAAGAGTTCATAAACCAAATAGTTTTAAACTTTAAAGTTTAGAGACTAAACTTTTAATTTAACCTACAACTTCCAATTAAGACCTAAATTTTATTTTTTGATAAACATTAAAATATACAACTAACTGAGAAAGTAGAGATACCTTTAAAATGAATGAATAATTAATTAGTGGTTATAATATACTGCCCAATTAATCTGTTGAAATATTGCATTAGTGTGGGCCTTACTCATGTTTTTAGTTCAATATGCCGAACAACTCAATCAATGCGTTTATAATTATAAATGTTAATTATCTAAGAGAGGGATTGTTACTGACCTTTCTTATTTATCTTGCAGGACCATATGAAAACTTGTCATCGGATGTGGGAATGTAAAATTTTTAAGAAGATTTGGAATAACTTTTTCCCTTCTAATGTAGGCATGTGTTTTCTGTAGGCAGTAAATCTTAGATTGCTTATAATTGCTGAGATTGCTTGAAGGAGATTAATCCTAAAGAGCAAATGGGTCAACTTTGGTATACCTAGAATCAAACGAATGTTATTCGTTTGAACCAAGGGTCTTCAAATGAAAAAGACATTATCTCGGTTGTTGAAGCTTTGTTCAAAGCCTTCTCGAGTAGGTCATTCATTCCTTCCCATCCCCTTTGCTCTCTGTCCCTTTTGAGGTTGCTCTGTAGAGGAGTGGTTGGAAAGCTCCCAAGAAGGGTCATTGGAAGCTTAATGTTGATGCGACTTGGTTGGATCACTCCGAGCATAGGGGAGGTCTTCGCTGGATTTTGCGAGATCATCTTGGATCGTCAATTTTAGGAGGATGTAAACATATTAGTAATAATTGGGGGGTCAAAGTGCTAGAGGGAAAAGTTGGGGTGGATCGAAATTGCAAGGCACTAGCATGGGCTAAATCCCTCGGTGGAGGTGAAATTTGATTATGTGGAGGTGGTTAGATTGTTGAACCTTCAGGACACTTATTTGTTTGAAGTTAATATTGTTGTGAGTGAGGCTCTTAGCCTTGCGGTGTCTGTAAACATGTGTAATTTTTGTAAGGTCATTAGAGAGGAGAATAAAGTTGGTCATAATCTTGCTTTTTTAGCTTCCTCTACTAGGTCTTCTTTGGTTTAGATAGATGTCTTTCCAACTTCTGTCCTCTCCCTAATTCTTGAAGGGGAGTGAGGTGTCGTGGTTTGATGCAAAGCCTTTTCCAATCTATGTAGTTCCATTTTTAAAAAATTATTATAACTTATTTGAATACTAATTAGAAAAAAGAAATAAAAAGCATTTTACCC